>JAULKO010285457.1:14465-41936 GCA_032356045.1 Mediaster aequalis | reverse complement strand
TCTCCTAAGTCTCCTAAGGACTCATGATAATACTGTTTTAACGCACGATGATAATCTGCCAATGTTGCCAGAAAACTCCTAGCTGTATAGGGCTCAGTGGGAAGAGCTAGTTTAATATCATTAGCCCCCAACCGTTCGCCCATGCCGCCCGCCACCAGCACGAAAACAACCTTAGGCAATTGACTAAGCCCCACCCGCCTAAGGTCTTCGCCAGCCGCCCCCACGATCTTATCCACACCCAATTTTTCATACGGACTAGGATAACTGTAACCCGCTGAGCCCAAATCTGCTTCTAAATCTGCTTCTTTAAGTCCTGTCCTTTGTAAATCTGTCTCTTTAGACCTCACTTCATCTTTTGACAAAGCTAAGCTTGAAAGCGCTTGTGGATCCTTAGCGGGAGCAGGATTAAGACTGCGGAGGAGCGTTCGTGCCTCAGTGATATAGCCCATTAAACCTGTAGCAAAATGCTGATCAAACGCCATAAGCGAATGGACGAGTTGTTTTTTCTTATCATCGCACACACCGGGGACATCGAAGTGACAAAGAAACTGGGCATACTCCGCAGCAATGAGGTTGGCTAAGAAATCTTGTTCCGCTTCATTCCATAAATATTCATGGGCGGTTAAGACAGATTGGGGTGTTGGCACTGAAGCGTCTTTCATATTCTTAAAAAAAATGCTATTAATATGTATACTATAATAGAGTACCCTAACTTTAAAGTCAGAGTGCCCACTAAATAGCTCTGCTAAAGAGAGGTTTTTTTAGAAAATATTTCAATGCCTTAATGAGTATACTGAGTATAATGAGTATAATCTGGGTTCATCATATAATTTAAGTTATACGCTACCGTAGATGATGACGGTACAGAATCTACCGTAGAGTATGACGGTATAAAAGAGCATCTATGTATTAGGAGATCACGTGCAATTGTCACCTCTAGCTTTATCAGATCCAAAGCCCGCACTAACACGCACTGTTTTTATAGGCGATGTCCACGGTTGTCTAGAGGAGCTGCTGCTCCTTATGAAAAAACTAGACCCTCTCATAACCGCCGATTCTCACAGCACGCCCGTGAAACCACGCGTGATCTTTTTAGGTGACCTCATAGGCAGGGGCCCCCATTCTAAAGAGGTCGTCGCATGGATTAGTCATCATCATCACGTTTCTCTCCTAGGGAACCACGAATGGCATTATCTCTGTGCCCTGAACGATTTCACGCCTATTACGCATCTTGCGCCTCCCCCGTCTCCTCCGCCTATTCCACCTGTTCGTCCCAACCTTACCCATGACGCTAAAACAGAGCGTACAGGACATTTCAAACCAGAAGCCCAAACAAAGACCACAGCTCGTGCACGCGACACGAAAACAGACATTGCCATTGAGCACCTCCTAAAAGACTATCCCACCCCACCCCTCAGACAGCACCCGCAGGCGCTGCGCCTCCTTCAGGAGTATCAAACCCTTAAAGAAGCATTAGGGACTAGTCTCCACCGCTTTATTAAATCCTTTCCGCTTTATCTCATAGAAAAGAACTTCATCGCTGTTCACGGCGGCCTTCACCCGAATCTGACGTTAGCACAATGCCCGCCTGCGTTCATCGTCAATGTTCGAGAAATTGCTGGCAGACCTTGGCATAGTTATTATACAGGTGCTAGACCTGTTTTCTACGGGCACTGGGCAAAGCAAGGACTTCTCATCAAGCCCAATAGCATTGGCTTAGACAGCGGCTGTGTCTATGGGGGAAAGCTCTCTGCCTATATTTTGGAAACACAAACACTTATTCAAGTGGATGCCCTGAAACGTTACACAGCAACCCAGACTTAGGACGGCTCTAAAAAACGCCGCACGTATTTATTCCAGACAAACAAAAACGCCGGTGCAATGTAAATGGATGAATACGTTCCACTAAGCAGGCCAATGATCAGATAAAGCGAAAAGGCACGATAATCGCCTGTAGTCGAGACATAAAGCGAAGTTACAACCACTAGCGTGGTGAGCGAGGTAATAAGCGTCCGCCCTAAAACTTTATTGATCGATAAATTGACCAAACCAGCATAGCTTCCCGAAGTGTAAGCAGGTGTTTCTTCACGTACTCTATCGAAGAGAACAATGGTATCATTGACCGAGTAGCCAAACGTGGTCAGAATCGCCACAATGATCAGGATAGTCAATTCATCGCCTAGTAATAACACGAATGCAAGAATAACGATGACATCGTAAATAACCGCACTAATAGCCGCCAGAGCGAACGGGAATTCAAACCTTAACGTGAGATAGGCTATAATGAGGATGAGAACGACAAGTGAAGTCCAGATGGCATTGATTCTATTTTCAGCACTGAGCACGCTTCCGACTAGGTGACTTTGGAGGAGTGAAAATTCTGTTTCATCATAATGCTTGCTAAGTGCCTCACGTAATCTCGTAACAGGCGTGAGGGTGGTTTCATTGGTAGCTTCCGTACTATCGTCTGGCACTACTGCAAAGGGGATCTGAACGTCGGGTGTGGCAGGTTCTGTCTGTTTGGTAGCGTCATCGGTAGTCGTCTCATCCGTAGTAGTAGTAGGGGTGGTGTCATCGGTGGGTGGGGTGGGTGGTTCTGCTCCGTCAGTTTCGGAACCTTGAGTAGTCTTAGAATCGGCTGCTATGGCTTCGTCGCTTTCTGAAATGGCGAACCTGATAAGAAACGTATTTTCCCGCGTTAAGATTTCCTGGACCTCCGTATTAAGCCCACTAGTCGCTAGCTGTTCACGAAGTGTTTCCGAATCGAGGTCACTATCTGCGCTAGCGGTAATAACGACCGTTGCTTCCAAGCCGCCTTTAAAATCCGTTCCGTAATCGAATCCTTTCACACCCAGAAGCACAAACATAGAAATTACTACCGCTAGCGATAGCGCAAAGAAAAGAAAATGGAATTTGAAGAAATTAATGGGTTTCATAACAACCTTTTAATACGTGTATGGCAAACAACATCCCCAGTAAGCCGCTTAATGCAAATCTTATTCAAGCAACTTTACCGTGTATTCGCGTGGTTTCGTTAAATAATAAAAGCAGAATGGCGCTTGATATAGCCTAGGTCTAGTAAAAAATCGAAGATAAGCCGCGTCACAAATAATGCCGTAAACATACTGACAATGATACCCACGAATAGTGTCGTAGCAAAACCCTGCAGAAAGCCCGAACCGTAGTAAAACAACATGAACGCCGCAATGAGTGTGGTGACATTGGCATCGAAAATCGTCCAGAAGGCACGTGCGTAGCCTTTACGAATGGAATCAGCTATACTATTTTTAGTGTTTTTCAATTCTTCACGGATCCGCGAGAAAATAATGACATTGGCATCTATTGACATCCCAATAGTAAGAAGCAAGCCCGCTATACCAGAAATAGAGAGGGATAGCCCAAACGATGCCAGAAAAGCAATGATCAGGATAGCATTTAACGTAAGTGCGATGATTGCAATCAAGCCCGAAAGCCGATAATAGACGATCACAAACACGGCAATAGCAAGAAGGCTAAAAAACAGTGCTTGAAATGCCCGCGTTTTGAGCTCAGCACCCAGTTTGGGGGCGATGATATCTTCTGAGATAATCCTAATAGGTACGGGCAAACTTCCTGAACGGAGGATCAATGCCAGATCACGTGCTTCATCGAGTGTGAACCCACCTGAAATCTGTGCTTGTCCGCTTGGAATATGTTGATTAATATTGGGGGCTGACATGACATTGCCGTCCAGCAAGAGGGCTAAGCTGCGGCCTGCGTGCTGCGAGGTCACTTCTGAGAATTTAGTTGTCCCTACTCCATTGAGTTCGAATGAGACCACAGGTTCGCCGTACTGATTATAGTCCAGTCGTGCATTTTTAACACTATCGCCACCAATCAATACCTCACGCTCCAATACAAGTGGATAACTGCGCTCGCGTTTCCCCAATTCATTGGGCTCGTAGAGAAACGCGACTTCACGACTGGGATCGCTATGTGTGGGATTTTTACCGTCTAGCGCCTCATCGTAAACATAGGAGGAGCTGGCCTCGCTATCGACAAGTTTAAATTCAAGGCGCCCTGTAGTTGAGACAAGATTCTGGACGCGTTCGGAGCTGGTTTCACCGGGAATTTGAATGGTTAGGCGATAATTGGGTTGCTTGCGAATAGTGATCTCAGACACGCCAGCGGCGTCAATGCGATTTTGAATTTTCGTCACAATTCTATCAATCGCTTCCTGGCGCACTTCGCTATCAATTTCTTCAAGGGGTGTTTCGGTAAGTTCGCTCATTTTAACAAAATCAGCCTCGACGTCAATGGATAAGCCGCCGCTTAAGTCTAGTCCTGGTTTAATGGCTCTAGCGCGCGTTTTTTTGGCTTTATCGTAGGCTAGTTTGGTCGCAGGATCGTCTAGGGGATTGGCGGGGAGATCGACTTCTTCAAAGGCATCTCCTGGTGGTAACGACGTCTCTTCTGACGATTCTGCGTCGTCTGTTACATCGGGAGCTACAGTCTCATCTAACAATGGAATGGGTTCGTCTCCTGGAAGGGCATCAGCTGCGGGAATGCCCTCAGCTGCGGCGGGATCTGTGCCTTCAGCCTGGTCTGAGAAGGACGAAGCTGCTAAACTGCCCTTATTTTCAACCAAGGCTCTAATCTCACTGTCCGTAAAGAAATAGTAGCTAATTGACGGATAGAGCGAATAGACGCTCACGCCTATAAATAAGAGAACGATGAATAATCTGGATGATTTTGCCACGATGGTGAACCGATTGTAATAAGTATAAAGGCTAGTTAATGATGATAAATGTGCGGATTAATGGATGATGATAAGTATTCAGGCTAGTTAACGACAATAAACGCATGGATGGATTTCTGTCCCCCTAAACGCATAGATGGGTTTCTGCCCCCCTAAACGTATGGATGGGTTTCTACCCCTCCTAAACGTATGGATGGGTTTCTGCCCCCCTAAACGCATGGGTGGGTTTCTGCCCCCTAAACGTATGGATGGGTTTCTGCCCCCCTAAACGTATGGATGGGTTTCTGCCCCCCTAAACGTATGGATGGGTTTCTGCCCCCCTAAACGTATGAATGGGTTTCTGCCCCCTAAACGCATGGATGGGTTTCTGCCCCCCTAAACGTATGGATGGGTTTCTACCCCCCTAAACACACATGGATGGGTTTCTGCCCCCCTAAACGTATGGATGGGTTTCTGTGCCCCCCTAAACGTATGGATGGGTTTCTGCCCCCCTAAACGCATGGATGGGTTTCTGCCCCCCTAAACGTATGGATGGGTTTCTGCCCCCCCTAAACGTGTGGATTAGTTTCTGCCCCCTTTTTTAGCCTTTTTGGTGTTAGCTCTAGATTGGGCGGTTTCGGAGGATTTTGCTTGGGTACTGCCGCCTTTACGCTCAGCGTTATCATCAGGGCCTACACCCAAAACATCCATAACAGTCGAGCGAACCACTTCTACGCGGACATCTTTAGAAAGCTCTGCCACAATGACCTTGCCATCGCTTTTAAAGTGATTGACCTTAGCGTAAAGCCCGCCGCTTGTGATAAAAACATCGCCTTTTTGGAGGCTTTCACGTTTGCGGTCAAGTGCTTTTTGCTTTTTTGCCTGTGGGCGAATCAATAAAAAGTAAAAGATTAAAATAACCAGTACAAACGGTAAAAATACTCCAAACGGAGAAGTTCCGCCTCCGTCTGATTGGGCGTATAAAAGGTCTATCATTGTCGTGTCCTTATCACCAGCAGTGATATTAATATTATTAAAAAAAATTCAAATGTTTAGCAAACATGCACAGAAAACGCACACCTTATAATACTACGCTATCTATACCATTATCTTGTATATAACATTAAGGTAATAATTATACCATTAATAGTCTACTTAAATTAATCAATTAACCCATTTCAAGAGAATTTTAAAGAAATTTTCGTATACCCGCCAATACTTGCCGATGTTCGCCAATATTCACTCGATGTTCGCTAATATTCACTATAAATTAGGTGCCAAGTAGGCCGTATTTCCCTACTTCAAACATCCTATTATCTTAGAATCTCTCAAAATCACTTGAGAACACTTAGGATTACTTAGAATTACTTAGGAATAGCCTTCAAATAAATACTTTCGCTCTGGAAACATGAATTTTCTATCATCACTTTCCGAGCACCCCGAAAGACACAAAATGCCTCTTCCTGCGCCAATTCGTACACAATCATAGCTTTATCGAGTCCCATCGCATTGAATGTATAGTGATCCGAAGCATTCTTACGCCTAGCAGAAATACGCTTAGAAAGAGCACGTTTAGCAGAATGGGCTGACGGAGTATTGAACCCGTTCTTAGCGCTATTGCTACAATCATCATACCCTCTATTAGCAACCTCCCTATGATCAATCTCCCTATGATCAAAAATAAGCCGAATTTCGCCTTTTAGTACGTATAAAAGGATATAATCTTCCTCACATAATTCGATTGTTTCCACCTTTGGAGCAAGTATCGTCTTGTACACGCTGAAATCAGGAAAATCGGCTATCACGGTAGAATACTCATATAGCGGTTTCTTTTGCCTAGAACCTTTACTAGGCAGGCGTGTGTGTGTCCTTGAGGCGTTAGAATGAGTTAAAAGATCACGTTGCAGGCTGTTTTTTTTGTCTTCTGGAATTTTAGGTGAATTAAGTGCATTAGGTACTGAATGGCTATTTTCTGAAAAATGCTCTTCTAACGTGTGATGGAGCGATGTAGACGATACTGGAGAGCTTGGAGTGGATAATGGACCCTGGGAAGACATTTTCACAGATCTACGCACCTTTTCGGTCATTTCTTCAATGTACACTTCATCCAGTAATTGAAACGCTGCATCAGTATCCCAATGGTCCTGTGTGAGCGTTTTCTGAATAAACGAGATGATCAATCGCTCATAAAACGGTGTTTGAAATTCGACTGCGCGGACACCGTGTTGAAGTGAATGTGGCACACCAGGCGGAATGGTCACAGTATCGCCAACCGCAAGCGGAATCAACGCCGAAAAGCTCTCCATGGCTGCCCGTTTCGTTTGCTCTTCTTTTCGCACTGCTAACGGAATGGTCTCCATCCATTTTTTGAGTCGTGCTGGAGCCACTTCGGCATGTAGCGCTAGGCCCTGTTCCAATCGTTTAACGTCTAAATGCTTATCAATGACTAAACGAACGCTCCGATAAGCCGCTATGGCTGCTTTAAAATCTGCCTTAAAAGCGGCAAAAGTCGGATATTTGGCGCGTTTCTCGACATCAAAGCCTAATCGAATAGCCCCTAAATGCTGAGAGCTTGTAGCCTCTTCATGAGATTTTTCTAGAGACTGTGTCTGTGCATGCGTAGAAAGCTGATCTTGAGAAGCTGTAACAGCCTCTGGATAAGATGACGATTGTTTAGCCGCCTGATCAGTAAATGGTGCGGCAACTGACGATTCTTGAGCTTTTGCTAAGATTGGAGAGGATAAAGCTGGGAAATGCGCTTGGGGATGAATATGGGAAATAGCATAGACCTCACATTTTTTTTGATGAAGTTCGTAATAGAGATCGCCATAATCGGTATCCGGCAGTGGATCCAGTACTTTGAGGAGAATCGGGTCTTTCTCAGGCTTTTGCATAGCAAACGAGACAAGGGGCTTCAATAAATAAGAGGCATGGAGCACTTGCGAAAGTGGCATAGTCCCCTGTAACGTACCGTGATGAGACAATCCGCTCATGAGCGAAACCCCACGCTTTTCAATGCCCGTATACCATATTTCCCTGCCCCAAGGTTTCGCCACACTCACAGGCTTCAATACAGCCCCCAACCGTCCATCGTAACGACAACCCCCATAATGCTCTGCCAATTGCCGGTACACACCCCATAAGATCGCTAATGAAAGGGTTGAAGTATGCTCTGTCGAAGCATGCTTTGCTGAGGAATGATGTGCTGAGGAATGATTTGTCGAAGAATGGGTCGTGGAAGCATGGATAAATGGCCGCTTCGCATGGAGAGAGGTAACCGAAACTGGCCGTACACTTGTATCAGGTGATGAATTTCCCGCTCCCGCTCCTAGCCGCTGAATACGGCTTAATAATTGATACCACGCCCGCAACGAGGCCGTTGCAAAGGGTCTCTGGGTACAATGTTCTTCTAAATTTGTCATTCCTTGCACAAAAAGTGGATTGCCATTAAATAAACTAAGCTCTGCAATCGTATAAGGAGGCGTTGATGACGAAGTGGCTAGTTGAGAATTTCTGGACTGTGAGGAGTTTTCAGGGAATAAAAGTGCCATAATACTAAGCGGAATACAGGTCAATTGATTTTCATCGTAATCGATAAGCGGCAAAGTCGCAAATAACCCAATAGGTGCTGAACTTGGAGGCATTTCGTGCGTAAACGCTGTCATCTGCCCATTTTCAGGGGCATTGTGAGAGGGTAATGGACTAGCCTCTGGATGAGAATCCTTATGAGCGCAACGTGAAACCGCTTGATAAATAGCCTGTTGCCCCAAATCAAGAAGTTTTCTTTGCAACACTTTTAACACCTCATCCGAAAAAGTGACAGGAAAGGTGATTTTACAAGGTGGCGGCAGTGATTGTGGAATACAACCACTTTCTGGTAAAGCGGCTACTTGTGGATGATTGCCCGTATTTTCTGGTGGATTAGTCGACTTAGTCGCCTTAGTCGTCTTAGCCGCATCAGTCGCCTTTGGAGCGGACGATGGCAACGCGTCTGAAAATGCAGCAGGGACGATTAATTGCTTGGTGACAAATTTTTTCCAATCACAGATCGCTTGTTTATCATCACTAGACTGAGAGGAAGTCGCCCGAGCCGTAGCGACAAGCAAGGTGTAAAATGCCTCTGAAAACCCATCTAGACACACAATCGAACAAGGAGTAGATGCAGGTAGAACTCTATTCATCTAAGCTATTCATAGTCCGTAACCAGCGTATCATAAAGGTCGTTGAAGTAAATGAGCGGTGCTTATAAACGCTAGAACAACACTCTCCATCTAGACCTCAATAACACCCAGAATCGACCCCAGAGCTAGAAAAAAATGATAAGCCTATAAACGAAATCGTATGCTATTAGCAAGCCTCTCAGTGAATGAATATTATTTAGATCACTCATTAAGCTATTATTTTAGGTTATTGATAATAGTCACTACTATTTAGGCTACTCGTTCGGGTTAGCACGCTAGGTTAGTATTTAATCTACTCATTACTCGGGTATTACTCGGGTATTACTCGGTATTACTGGGATATTACTGGAATAGTGAAGGTCATATTAGGGTCATTGATGACATTAAATGGGTTGGGTTCGGACTAGAAGTCTAGTACTTCGATCTCAAAAACAAGTGTTGTATTGGGAGGAATGGGCCCCGCTCCCGCAGCACCGTAGCCTAGCTCGGGTGGAATAACGACAAGTCGCTTCTCACCTTTCTTCATCATTAAAATACTATCCTCAAACCCGCGAACTAACTTGCCACTGAGGGGAAATGAGACGGGTTCGTTGCGTTTGTAGGAGCTATCAAAGACGGTTCCGTCCAAGAAACTCCCTTTGTAATGAAGGGTGGCTTTATCACCGCGTTTAGGTGTGGCTGAGCCTTTCCCTCTCTTTAAGATGGCATAAAAAAGGTTATTCTTGCTTTTAAAGGTCCGCCCCAATGCTTTTTGTTTTTTAAAGAAAGAAGCTATAGCCGCTTTACCTTGAGATTGTTCCTTTTTGGTGTTCTTTTTGCGAAGTTGGTCAAAGAAGTCTTCATTGGCGACATAATCCTTAACCGCGCTGCCTTTACGAATAATAGAAGCTTTTTTGAGGGTGTCGTTTTGCTGAATTTTATTGACAACATCCATTCCTTTGACCACGCGACCGAACACAGAATGTTTCTTATCCAGCCAAGGCGTTTCTTTGTGAGTGATAAAAAACTGGCTACCATTGGAATCGGGGCCTGAATTGGCCATGGAGAGAACACCTCCGCTATCATGTTTGAGATCGGGATGAAATTCGTCTTCAAACGCGTATCCGGGCCCTCCTGTACCATTTCCTTTAGGATCGCCGCCTTGGATCATAAAGTCTTTGAGGACGCGATGAAATTTAAGCCCATTGTAAAAGGGTTTTCCTGAGGGAGCGTTAGATTTTTTAGTCCCCTCAATGAGGCCAACAAAATTGGCGACGGTAAGGGGAACTTTTTGATGTTCTAGAAAGAGCAAAATGTCACCTTTGCTGGTTTCTAGCAGGGCATAGAGCCCATTTCTTAAATTTTTTGTTTCAATGGCACTCACAGGCGCTAGTCCTCCGGTAAAAATAATCGCTAACAATAAGACAACACTGACCCGCAATGTGTACATGAGCGTAGTTGGAGCCACTTCGCGCCGCTCATGGTGAGCAGAATGGTGGTTCCAGTGTCTCTTGTGACAATGCTGTTTAGTGTGATTGCTAAGATTGGTATGATTGGTATGATGTGGCATCTTAATGGTATATAATTTCTTCATGATTAACAGTGATGATAAGTTAGGTGTATAATGGGTGTAATTCGTTTAAGAACAGTGATGATACGTTAGGCGTATAATGGGTATAATTCGTGTAAAATCAGTGATGATACGTTAGGCGTATAATGGGTGTAATTTGTGTAAAATCAGTGATGATACATTAGGCGTATAATGGGTGCAATTCGTGTGGCGTTTAAGCGGGGATTTTACAAAGACGACCCTGTCAAAAACCTAGGTCACTTGACGCTAAATGGTTTCCATAAATTAAACAATTGCTTACAGTTATGTACGAACAATGCTAGGTTATCTTGCGAGTTATTCTTTAGTGATCTTTACAGTTGTTTTTATAGTTCAATGCTATGAATCATAACATGAGGAGGCTACTCACAGCATCACAAATCGTCATTGCCGCTTAATTAAACTGCAATAAATACCATAATACTCATACATGAGGACACTACACAAGGATAACAGCCTCTATATTATATCAATACACACACAATAGGGGTAGAAATTGTGTAATAATTGTGTAACAATTACTTATAAATAAATTGGAAATCGACATGGCATTGATGGTTGCGCAGCATCCTAAAAAATAAATCTGTAAAAAGGTAGTTTTTCATGCTATATTATTAGGGTGTGACTAGAAGCGCTTAGATTCACGAAGGCTACCTTAAAAGCTACCTTAAAAGCTACCTTAGGGGGTTAAATGTGAGCGTTTTCAGGGAGGTTTTGTAGCGGAGGTTATGATTTAGCCATTTTTAACCATTTATACCTATTATGATAACCGTTTATATTACATATTGTTGTCTGTCTATACCCAATTATATGCTATTTATACACTACTACTATATACTACTACTGGTATGATGATAATGTGGCTAGATAGCGATTATTAGACGCCTATTAAATCATTATCAGAGTACATCTTTGATCTCATTTACCGTGCTTTATGCTATTCAATATCGTTTTTATCGTGACACCCCATGAATTTTAGAGTCCAAGGACAACACCCTCCGCTAGAAAATCGCTCCCCACCGAAGCATTCACGTAGCCCAGCAGCCGCTTCTGATAAGCATCCACTGCGTTCTGCCAAGCATTTGCTTGATTCTGGCAAGCATGAGTCCCATGCCGCCAAACATTCACTTGATTCTGACAAGTGCGCCCCCCGTTCTGCCAAGCATTCACCTGTCATCACTGGTGCAGAGAAAGGTGCAAGAAAGCCATCTGACAACCCTAACGGGATGTACCTCCCAAGTTTTGAGCACGATGCGTGTGGAACGGGATTACTATGCCATACCCACAATATCAGTTCGCACAGCATCATTGCGGAGGGGATTCAATGCTTGAATAATCTCAATCACAGGGGAGCTGTAGGAGCAGAGCAAAATTCAGGTGATGGAGCGGGTATTTTATTCAAAATTCCACACAAATTCTTTAAAAAAGAAGCCTCAGCGCACAATATACCGCTAGGACCTGCAGGCTCGTACGGAGTCGGACAATGTTTCCTCCCTCAATCTGACCCCATACGTGCTGTCATTAAAGAGCATATTGAAGACCTTACGAAGAAACGGAAATTAAAGGTCTTAGGGTGGCGTCGTGTCCCTACTGATAATAGCTCATTGGGGCCCTCAGCGAGACTTAGAGAGCCTGTGATTGAGCAATTATTCGTTGAAAGGCCCATTGGCGTTAAAATTGATCTGGAATTTGAGCGCATGCTCTTTATTTTGCGGCGTACGATTGAATTGACGCTCCCCAAATTGCCTATTCTTAGCGAAGACCCTAGTGCAAGAGAGACTTTTGCGATTGTTTCGTTCTCAGTGCGGCGCATGGTGTACAAAGGACAGTTAATTCCGTATCAACTTAAAGATTATTTCAAGGATCTAGGGGATCCGCAGATAGAATCGCCTTATATTATCTTTCACAGTCGGTTTTCAACGAATACTTTTCCAAGCTGGCCGCTAGCGCATCCGTATCGCTATTTGGCACACAATGGCGAGATCAACACCCTACGCGGCAATGTCAATTGGATGCGGTCACGAAGAGCTGAATTTAAGAGCGATGTTATATCTAAACAGGATATGAAAGCCATTTTGCCGCTGATCGATAGAACAGCGTCCGATTCGGCCTGTTTAGACAATGCCTTAGAATTGCTCTTGATTTCAGGGCGCAGTCTTCCGCATGCATTGATGATGTTAATGCCTGAAGCATGGGAAAACGACGTTACAATGTCGCCTGAGCGCCGTGCATTTTTTCAATATCATGCCACTTTTCTTGAACCTTGGGATGGGCCTGCTGCGATATACGTTACGGACGGTGCCCGCTATGTAGGGGGCGTTCTGGATAGAAATGGACTGCGTCCTGCGCGTTATACTATTTATAAAGATGGTTTACTGGTGATGGGGTCTGAAACGGGGATTTTAAAGCGTGCGGGGAGTACCGTTGTCAAAAAAGGGCGCCTGGAACCCGGCAAAATACTCCTAGCCGACCTTGAAGCCAAGTGTATTTACGACGATGAAACCATTAAGGAAGCCATTGCTAAGGAAGCCCCGTATCAAAAGTGGCTCAAGCGTAAAATTCCACTAAAAAGCGTCTCGCAACCCAAACTCAAGCGCCGCCCACCATTAGAACGTACGCGTAAACGCCAAAAAGCCTTCGGATATAGTGAGGAAGAATTGCGTGTGATTCTCTCGCCGATGATTTTTCGCGGAGAAGAACCTGTCGGCTCTATGGGCAACGATACGCCGCTAGCCGTTCTTTCCGACCAATCGCACAACCTCTTCAATTATTTCTACCAGTTATTTGCCCAAGTGACGAATCCCCCCATCGATTCAACGCGTGAAAATTCATTCATGTCCCTGCTCACATTCATAGGGCCCCAAGCCAATCTACTCAAAGCCACTGACGAGCATGCTCATGTCATTGAGCTCAGGCACCCGTTATTGACGTATTCACAAATTGAGAAATTACGCTGGATTGACAAGGCGAATTTTCAAGCCAAAACGCTCCACACGTTATTTAAACGTGACGATAATGACCGCCGCCGCGGCAGGGCTCTTATGCAGGCGATCAAACGCCTTAGACGGGACGCAGAAGAAGCCGTTGTCGATGGCTACAAGATCATTATCCTAAGCGATCGCTACATGGATTCGTTACATCCTGCCATTCCGTCCTTATTAGCGGTGAGCTCAGTGCACCAATACCTCGTGCGGCGTGGCAAACGCTCCCAAGTCTCGCTAGTGGTAGAAAGTGGTGAAGTGCGGGAAATTCATCATTTTGCCGTCCTCCTAAGTTTCGGTGCCAATGCCATCTGTCCGTATACCGCACTGGACACCATTCGGATTATCTTAGAAGAAAACATTATTTCAAGCGAATTGACCAAACTGGACGCGCCGCCCACGTATGCTCAGGCTGAAAAGCATTATATCCGTGCGGTTGCCAAAGGGCTCTTGAAAGTGATCTCTAAAATGGGTATCTCAACGATTCGCTCCTACATAGGCTCACAGCTTTTCGAGGCAGTAGGAATCAGTGAAGCCGTGATCAATGAGCATTTTACGAGTACCGTCTCACGTATGGGCGGGATTGGCTTAGCGGAGCTGGAACAAGAAACCCTCCAGCGCCATCGTCAAGCTTATAGCACACCGCCGACGGAAGGAAAGCCGATTGAACAATTTGCCTTAGAAGTAGGCGGGCAATATTTATGGCGGCAACGCGGCGAAAAACACCTCTTCTCGCCCATGATCATCCACAAACTCCAACAAGCCGTCCGCACCAATGATTACGCGACCTATCAAACGTACGCCGAAATGGTCAATGATCAGCAAAACACTCATTTCACGCTACGTGGACTGTTAGAATTTGACACGTCCCCGCCTGCCCAAGCTATTGCACTGGATGAAGTAGAAAGTGAAGCGGCTATTATGAAACGCTTTGTCACAGGAGCCATGTCCTATGGTTCTATTTCATGGGAAGCCCATACGACGCTGGCTTTGGCGATGAATAGTATAGGCGGCAAGAGTAATACTGGCGAAGGCGGCGAAGACCCCATTCGTTACAATCCGCTCGCTTCAGGGGCGTCGATTCGTTCTGCCATTAAACAGATTGCTTCTGGGAGATTTGGGGTGACGTCGCTATATCTGACAAATGCCGATGAACTCCAGATTAAAATAGCCCAAGGTGCCAAACCTGGTGAAGGCGGACAGTTACCAGGGCATAAAGTCGATACGACCATTGCTCGTGTACGGCATTCAACGCCTGGTGTGGGGCTTATTTCACCGCCGCCACATCATGATATTTATTCCATTGAAGACTTAGCGCAGCTCATCTATGACCTCAAATCTGCTAACAATCAGGCGCGAATCAGCGTAAAATTGGTCTCTGCTACGGGAGTGGGGACGATCGCAGCGGGTGTGGTTAAGGGGTATGCGGATCACGTCGTCATTGCAGGGTTTGATGGTGGAACGGGTGCATCGCCGCTTACGTCCATTAAACATGCTGGTCTACCCTGGGAATTGGGTCTTAGTGAGACACATCAAACGCTTGTTAAAAATAGTCTTCGGAGTCGTGTGACGCTACAGACGGATGGGCAGATTAAAACGGGGCGTGATATTGCCCTTGCGGCTTTATTGGGAGCTGAAGAATGGGGTGTGGCTTCAGCGGCTTTGGTGGCTATGGGGTGTATTATGATGCGAAAATGCCATCTCAATACTTGTCCGGTGGGCATTGCTACGCAACGTGAAGACCTCCGCAAGCTTTTTACAGGCGAAGCCCAGCACGTCATTCATTTATTTCAATTTCTAGCACGAGAGCTTAGGACGATCATGGCTCAGTTAGGATTTCGCACGGTGCATGAAATGATCGGTCGGTCGGATAAACTCAAACCTATTGAAACGCTACACTGGAAAGCACATGCTGTCGATTGGAAAAAGCTGCTTCACGTGGCAGAGCCTGTTATCAAACCATCTGAGCAGCAAGCACCGCAAACACATTATTGCTCGATTCCCCAAGTCAAGATTATCAAGCATTCAAGCGATTGGGAATTTGTTAACCCGTTGCAACCTGCCTTAAAAATATGGGCAAAATCGAGTCCTGGCAGTACAGCACCTAATATGACCCCACCGCTTCGTAATAACAATAAGACTAAACCCTCTGCTAAAAGCATCCTTTCTGAAAAAAATCGCAAATTTGTCTTCACGAAGGCTATTGCCAATACTGAGCGGAGTTTTGGAACACTGCTCTCCCATCATCTGACGAAGGCACTGGGACCTAAAAAACTCAAAGAAGAGACGATCACGTTCCATCTTACAGGAAGTGCAGGGCAGAGTTTTGCAGCCTTTTCAATAGGCGGCATAACCTACCACTTAGAAGGGGAAGCCAATGACTATTTTGGGAAGGGTTTATCGGGGTCTACCCTCATCATTCGTCCGCCACGAGCAGCGTCATTTAAGCCTGAGGCCAATGTGATCATTGGAAATGTCGCTTTTTACGGTGCAACGAGCGGGAAAGCTTTCATTAATGGGCGTGCAGGCGAGCGATTTTGTGTCCGTAATTCGGGGGTACACGTGGTGGTTGAGGGCGTGGGCTCACATGGATGTGAATATATGACGGGGGGACAAGCCTTGATACTGGGGAGTATTGGGAAGAATTTTGCGGCCGGCATGAGTGGTGGCATCGCTTATCTTTACGATGACACCCGTAACATGCATTCTTTCGTCAATGCCGCTAGTGTGCTTATTGAATTACCCGATGAAACCGATCTGACGGCTATTAAAAAACAGCTCACCCTCCATAAAAAATTGACAGAAAGCCCTAAGGCGAAAGCCATTTTGAAGGACTGGAAGAATACGCAGGACCATTTCATCAAGATCATGCCCATTGATTATAAACGTGCTTTAAAGAAACAATCCGGTCGCTCCCATCGTCAGAATCAACCCAAACGCCAGAATCTATTCATCCCGAGCATGATTGCCAAAGCGCGCTCTTAAAACGTCATCTCAAAGAATACGCTTAGTTTTATTTATAGTCCGATTCATAGTCCGATTCATAGTCCAAGTTGTATTTAAATCATCCTACCCTTCCAATCCACCACGAAACAGCCGTGAACCCCCTCCCCCTCCCCTATTCACCTTAACACAATCTTAATATTACCTAGTGATATAAAACACGACTTATATACAATTTTATGGGAAAAGCAACTGGTTTCTTAGACTATGCTCGTGCTGAGCATCGTTATCTTCCACCGAAGGTTCGCAAACAGAGTTTTAACGAATTTATCAAGCCCCTTAACGCAAAAGCGACTAAAGAACAGGCGGCGCGTTGTATGGATTGTGGGACGCCGTTTTGTCATGTGGGGTGTCCGCTTGGGAATATCATCCCAGATTTCAATCATCATCTCTACACAGGCAATACGCTCAGAGCGTATGAAATTCTCCGTTCGACGAATAACTTTCCAAGTATTACGGGGCGAGTTTGTCCTGCTCCGTGCGAATCGTCGTGTGTCCTCGCCATCAATAAACCTGCTGTGGCAATAAAAAGCATCGAATATACATTAGGCGATGAAGCACGCAAGCACAATTGGGATGCGGTCAATCCGCCTGCTTTAGGGCGACGAACTGGGAAAAAGGTGGCGATTGTCGGCTCTGGTCCTGCTGGATTAGCAGCCGCCGATCAACTCAATCAAGCAGGACACAGCGTAAAAGTCTTTGAACGCAGCAATCGCATTGGCGGTCTCCTTATGTACGGGATTCCCAATTTTAAGCTGGAGAAGAAATTGGTAGAGCGCGAGGTCTCACGGCTTGAGAAAGAAGGGGTTCAATTTCGCGTCAATATCGAAATAGGGGTCAATCGCTCATTAGCATCGCTCCAGAAAGATTACAATGCGGTTGTTTTGGCCATTGGCTCAACCGTTCCGCGTGATCTGGCTATTTCGAATAGGGGGGCAGCGAATATCTTATTTGCGATGGATTTTCTAACGGATTCCACGCAATCAGTCCTCGATAAGCATTATAAGAGACGGTACAGTGCGGCGGGGAAAAGTGTCCTGGTCATTGGCGGGGGTGATACGGGTTCGGACTGTATTGGGACGTCGTTTCGTCAAAAAGCAAAGCGTGTGACACAGATAGAACTCCTACCCAAACCCCCTGCCACACGCGACACATCTATGCCGTGGCCGCAGTACGATCGGATTTTCCGTGTTTCATCGTCCCAAGCAGAAGGGGCTGAGCGTGCATTCTCGATCTTAACAAAAAAATTCCTGGTGACAAAAGAGCATGCTGTACGCGGTATTCACTATAAGGCTATTGAATGGAATCGTGAGAGTGGCACATTTGTCGAGCAAAATGGGAATGTCCGAAGCCTGCAAGCAGACCTTGTTTTACTAGCAATGGGTTTTGTGTCCCCAGATCTTGCGACACTTGAGCACAAGGCTAAGAAGAAGCTAGCGGTGACAAAGCGTGGAACGATCCTCACGACATCGGCTAAGCCGTATCAAACAAATTTGAAGAATGTTTTTGTGGCAGGTGATGCTAGACGGGGGCAATCGCTCGTGGTGTGGGCAATTTCTGAGGGGCGAGAATGTGCACGCGTCGTTGATAGTTTCCTAAATGCCAAACCGTCTAGTCTAGGGGCAAAAAATGCTGCACGCAGTAGTATGTCACCATTAAACGCGGCTACAGTCCATGAAAATCATGACCTCTTCTAAGCTACACGGAGCTACTCTCTTCTGGTATCCACACAACCCTAGACCACTTAGCGGAGGCGGCCATATCGCACGTCTTTTAAGCGACTTTGGATATCCATACAACCCTAAACCACTTAGCGTGGGCAGCTATATCACACGTCTTTTAAGCGACTTTGGGTATCCATACAACCCTAAACCACTTAGCGTGGGCAGCTATATCGCACGTCTTTTAAGCGACTTTGGGTATCCATACAACCCTAGACCACTTAGAGTACCTAAATAGCCTAGAGACACTAAGTACTCTAGATGAAGCGGGATTGTTCTAACTTACGAAAAGCTGGTTCTGTCAATAATAACTCATGCGAATAATGCAAAGATGGTTTCTTGTACTGCTTATGGGTCTAATGGTTTTATTAGGAACGTTAGGCTATCTTGTCAATTACAGGTTAAAGATCGAAGCACAGGAGGAACGATTTTACACGTTTCTTATAGAAGCCCGCAATGACTTAGGTGAGCGGACATCGGCGCAGGTATTATTTTACCACTACCCTGAAAATTTCTTCCTGCTTTATCAGATCAATCATAAATTAGCGGTGCCGCAGCCTAGTAAGCGACTTAAAGAGCAAACCCCTTATGTGGAAGCGTATACACTCAGTTCACGTGGCTTCAAGAAAGCATTGGCACGGGTATATGGGATTGAAATAGATTTTACGGTGACGATGAGCGAAGCGGACGCCTTAACATTACTCAATAATTGGGGCGGGGCGCCCTTTTTCAATCTTCATTCGACTTATCTAGAAAAGGGCTTGATCTTCTTGGATTCGTTCAATTACAATCGTTTTATGGAAGAAATAGTGGATAGTGAGCGTGTGCGGGAGGTAAGATTGAGTATCTGGTATAGTATTCTCAAGCGGCAATTAGCATTAGCGGCTGAGCAGAATAATTATAAAAATACGCTTATTGCTAGTCTGAGCGACCTTAAAAGCAATCTTAATAAGCAAACTCTTACCAAACTACTTACTCCCCTCATCGAAAAAGAGGGTGCGGTTTATTTTTATCTACTCCGTAGTAATCTGGACTTGATCACGCTAGACAATACCCCTTATTATACCCCCTTAGAAAAAGGGAGCTACGATAGACGTAAAATAGCAGATTATCTCCTAGCCTTTAAAAATCGAACTATCAGCTACGAACAATTCCCTATCACCATGCAGATCAAGAATACAACAGGTATTAAACGGTTTGCCGCTCGAACGGCGGGTGTCCTCAGGATCAGGCGTATTGACGTGAAAGAATACCTCAATAGCTCTACTGCGCTGGATCAATCGGTACTCTTAGACTTTACGCATTCACCTATTAAGACCGAATACGTCAAAAAAATCACCCGCGTGGCGTATGTGTATCCGCTCTTCGATTATCGTGAAAACTTTGATTTTTCTCTGTATATTGCAAATGATTATTATGGTATTGCATATTTAAAGGATAAGTAAGGGTGGATAAAGAGGAGCTATTAATATACGAGCCGTATATATTGATAGGATTAATGCTATAATTGAACTCTACTACTAGAACACTGTAAGAACATCTTAATAACACCACGAATAAAACACCATGAGTAACACCATGAAACCCGCTTCAAAATTACCTTCAACCTCATCCCTAGAATCGTCCTCAAAGGCATCCTCAAAATCATCCTCAAAAGTATCCTCAAAATCGTCCTCAAAAACATCTTTAAAAGTAGTCTCAAAACCTGCTTCAGTGTCCACTGCCAAGCCTAGACGTCAAACGCTAGCCAAAGAATCGTCCTCCTTTGCGGTAGAACGCGCTATTTTAAAAGAATTGAAGGCTGTACTGAGTGATGCCAAAGCCGAAAGTATCGAAATTTACGACCTTGCGGCCCACCAGAAGAATACTTATACAGATTTTATCTGTATAGCAACCGCTATATCGACCTTACATTTGAAAGCGTTAGCAGGAAAAGCTAAGAAAACGCTCAAATCCGCAAAGATTAATGTCATTGGCGGGCATAAATACGACCCACGCGAAGAACGGTGGGTGATCGTCGATTGTGGAAGTATTGTGCTACATCTCTTTATGAAAGAAGACAGGGATTACTATGCACTTGATGACAAATTTTTAGAAGAACTCAAGCCTACTCAAGCATTGGCTAGTCCTTTGATCGTTCACGCTACTGACAATGTTGAGCCTTCTTCCAGTCGTGTCCTTGAGAATGCTTCCAGCAAGGTCAAACCAGCAAAAGCTAGCAAAATATGAGTAGAATTTGCACAGCTCTAGCGAAACGCTAGCGAATTGATCTGGGCACATCGCAGCACTTGGGTTAAGTTAACGCCCAAGCAATCTAAGAGTCCTTGAAATGTGTCTCACACGAAGTACTTGGTTGAGTTCAAACCAAGTAGTAACCCAAAAGGCCTTTGAAATGCCCCAAAAGACTCTGAAGGGCACTGAAAAGCACTAAAAAGGTGCTAAGCGAACAAACTACAGGTTAAAACTACTGTGGCGGCGGGGCAGGCGAATTGTTTGACTATTTATTAGCGGCCTAGGTAAGCTTTGAGGACATCTTTATTGGCAAGAATCTCCTTAGGAGAGCCTTCAATGATGATTTTTCCGAGGTCTAGGACAATGATTCTATCGGCTAGGGAGAGGACAAAATTCATATCGTGTTCGATGAGGAGAATGGTTTCACCTGAGGCACGCAAATTTTTAAGGATTTCAGCTATTTTGAGTCGCAATGCAGGATTGACCCCTGCCACAGGCTCATCTAGCAACAGGATTGTATGCTGTTTGGCAATAGCCATGGCAATCATGAGTAATTTAGTCTGTCCATAGCTAAGATTCCCACCCAATTCATCTAAATCCTGTTGCAATCCCACAAGATCGAGTGTAGCCAGAATAGTGTCATCGTTATTCTTTTTACGAGAGAAGAACATTTTAACGAGCGATTGATCGTCGCCTGAGAGTGCGAGTTCCATGTGTTGTCGAATGGTGAGGTACATGAATGCACGTGTGTCTTGAAAGGTGCGTGAAAGGGTCTTTGTAGTAAGATCATAATCACTTTCATGTAAAATGGGCTTGGTGTCAATACAGAATGTCCCAGCATCTTTAGGGAGAGTACAGGAGAGGAGATTAAAGAGGGTAGATTTGCCTGAGCCATTGGGCCCTATGATGGCTGTGATCTTGGCTCGTTCGGCACTAAAACTAACGCCTGCTACGGCCTGATTGCCACCAAAGCTTTTTTTTAAGTCGTCTACTTGTAAAATAGGCTCCATGGAGTACCTTTATGATGCGTGAAACTAAGTGTGAAACTAGGTTATAGAGGTTGCGAGCTTATGGGGGTTGTGAGCTTATGTGAGCTTATCCGAATTTATAGGAGTTTATAGGGGTTGCGAACAATATTGTAACAAGCATGGTTAAAACGTCAATGGAGGTCTACTTTTCCAAAAAGCCCACGTGAATTGATAAGCAGGATGGTGAGTAAGATAGCACTATATAAGATTTGTCTGGTGGGTCCTATCACAGAGGAGGGAAGGGAGATAAAACGGAGCATTTCTGGAAGGAGGACGACAATGAGTGTCGCCACAATCGTTCCACGAAAGGAAGCCAAGCCGCCCATAATGACAATAGTCAATATAGCGACTAATTCATACAAAAAGAAGAAATCGGGATGAACGTAGCGGAGAAAAAAGGCAAGAACGCCGCCCATCACACCTGCTATAAAAGCAGACACAGCAAGAGCTTTGACTTTGAGGAATTGGGAGTCTTTACCCATGGAGCGAGCAAGTTTTTCGTCATCGCGCACGGCACCTAACAATGTTCCAAAAGGAGAGCGAACGACACGGTATAACACCAGGACAAAAAAAACGGTTAATAGCAGGACCATGACAAAAAAGCTGACATCGTCTTTAATGAGTTGGGGACGGGAAACTATTAAGCCGCGTGTTCCACCGGTAAGGCTTTCTAGGTTACGAAGAAGACTGTAAATGACGAAATGAAAGCTGAGAGTACCCAATGCAAGATAATCGCCGCGTAATTTTCGGCAGGCGTACATTAAAAAGAGCGAGACACACCCACTCATAATGCCGCTTAAAATGAGCGCCGCCGCGAACGGAAATCCCAATTTGACATATAAAATAGCAGTCGTATAAGCCCCTATTGCAAAGAATGAGATATGGCTGAGATTGATAATGCCTGTGAAGCCTAGTGCCAGATTAAAAGAAAGCCCTAGGACAATATAAATACCAATTTGTGAAAGAAGCGAAATAATGTAAGACATTGTTTGATGTGAGATTCTCCGTTACGATTCTCCATTACAATGGGGGGATATGTGGAGAATATATAGAGAATATATAGAGAATATATGGATGATTTATGAATAAATGTGATGAGCGGTAGGAATTGAGGTATTGGGAGGTTGACTTACTGGGGGGCTGACTATCTATTAGAGGAGTTAGAGCATTCTAGGATAATGATTGGGGGGGGGAATTGAGAGGTTTAGTCGGCGGGGGGTGATGATTGAGAGTTTAGTCGTTGAAAGGTGATGATTGAGGGGTTAGTCGTTGAAAGGTAATGAATCAGGGGTTAGTCGTTGAAGGATGATGATTGAGAGTTTAGTCGTTGAAGGATGATGATTGAGAGTTTAGTCGTTTTAGGGTGATCATGGATTTTATGATGGATGGGAAAGGTTTAGTCAATGGAAGATTGTTTTCATTGCGGGGTCTAATGGTTCAAATTCCAAGATTTTTAAGGTTTTACTATTAACCCTCTTATGAGTAGGCGTTAGTCTCACTGAGAGACTCTATTTTTAAAAAATATAGCGTAAAGACCACCTGGAGAGAAGATGAGAAAAAGGAATAATAATCCGAAAGAAATAGTGATTTTATAGTCTGACGGCAGGTAAATAATTGAGATATTCTCGATAAGCCCGAGTAAATACGAGCCAATAATGCTAGCAGGAACAGATTCAATGCCGCCGATAACAGCCCCTGTAAAGCCTTTAATAATGAGATAAGTCCCTTTAGAGGGGACAAGTGCTTCTTGAAGAGAGATAAGCACGCCGCCTAGAGCACCAATAAACGAGCCGATGAAGAACGAGATGCGTTTGACATTATCGCGCGGAATACCGACGATGAGGGAGAGTTCATCATTATCTGCAATGGCACGCATCATTTTGCCTAGTTGCGTGTAGGCCATAATGGCGTAGAGGAGGATCAGTAGGATGAGTGACACAGCAATGATAATAATCTGTACAGGGGTAATAATAGCCCCCCAGAGTTCAAATCCCTGAATAACAGGAAAAGCCTGGACGACGGTTGCTTGGGCACCATAGAGGAGCTGGAGGATATTTTGTAATAAGAGCAATAAGGCAATGCTTGCCATGAGAAGAATGACATTGCTGGTCTTTTTTTTGTAGAAAACAGCGTAAATAGCCTGATAAAGCGCTACAGCAATAATTCCTGTAACCAAGGCAGCCATAAATGCTGCAAGGATGATATTCCATTCCCATGAAAGAAAGGAATAAAAGAGATAGCCACCTATCATAACGACACCACCGTGGGCGAAATGGACAAATTTATGGGTATTGTAGATAAGAGAAAATCCTGCGGCAACCACAGCATAAATGGAGCCTGTGATCAGGCCATTGAATAGGAATTGGATATAATATTCCATGATACATAAATTATACCATACCCACGTGTCAGAATGGTAGAAATTGCAGGTTATTTGTGGTCACTTGCATCAGAATAACCACATAGAGATGTAGAGGAAAAAATGGATATGCGGTAATTTTTAGGGGAAACTACGCAGAATTTTGTAGTTTTTAACTGTTGGACTTAAATTGCTGGACTTAGACTGTGTGATAATGATTGCATTGTACGCTGATCTTTGTCGTCCGCCATGTTTGCTTCACATAAGTCCGCCTAAGCTGTCGTTCGCCCGACCCCGTTTATCTCAACCCAGCAAGCTTCTCTCGCCTCATATCCTGGTCTGCAATGCTCCCTTGACTCGTCAACTTCACATAAGTCCACCCCGTCATCATTCGCCCACTCGCCCCAGCTCGCCCGGCTATATTTGCCTAACTCGTCAACTTCGCCTAAGCCCGCATAAGCTGTCGTTCGCCCGCTCGCCCCAGCTCGCCCGGCTATATCTGCCTGACTCGTCAACTTCGCCTAAGCCCACATAAGCTGTCATTCGCCGGCCGTATTTGCCTGACTCGTCAACTTCGCCTAAGCCCGCCTAAGCTGTCGTTCGCCTGCCCCCGTCCGGCCCCGTCCCGGCTCAACCCCGTCTGGGGCCCCGAATGTAGCAACAATTCGGGGCTTGGACGGTGGGGTTGTAAATGGAAGATGGAACTTAAATGTTCTTAGGGATTCTAGCGTTCCAGGGGAACAAAAGCACCGTTTTCAACGATGAATAACTCGTATCCACCGGAAACATCGCCATTTTCATCGTAATCGATAGCGCCACTGACACCATCAAATGAGAGCGTGTAAAGCTCATTCTTGATACCTTCAGCATCTTTAGCACCGGCTTCAATAGCGCGAGCAATTGATTCGAATGCATCGTAGCCTTGGGCGGCAAAGGGGCCTGGGTCTTCACCAAATTTTTCTTGGTGTCTGGCTAAGAAATCAGGAGTGCCTGCACTGACAGAAGAGATAATGAGCCCTTCTGCGCCGGGTGTTTGGGCGGTAGAATCTGATTTCAAGCCTTCAGAACCGTAGAGTTTGGCGGTGAGGCCTAGTTCTTTGATCTGACGAATGGCGGCACTGGCAGCATCGGGAGAATTAGAAATAAGAAAGATGGCATCTGGGTTGGCACGTTTGATTTTGGTAAGTTGGGAGCGAACGTCGGTTTCACCGCGATTGAAGCTCTCAAGAATGGTTTGGCCACCTAGGCCAATAAAAGCCTCATTCATGACACGAGAAAAGCCTTTGCCATAATCTTCATTGGGGAAGAGAATAGCAACGGTTTTATAGCCGTCATTATAGACAAGTTCAGCGGCAAAAACACCTTGGCTAGCATCGCTAGGGATGGCACGAAAGATGTAATCGCCGGCGTCTGTAATGTCTGGGCTGGTGGACGCTGGAGATAAGAGGACAACACCATTAGCTTCGGCAATAGGCGCGGCGGCTAAGGTAGCACTGGAGCATAATTCGCCAATGATGGCGACAACATTATCGACTGTAATAAGCTTTGTGGCAGCATTATTGGCTGTTTTAGCATCACAGACCGAATCTTCAAAGATGACCTCAATGTTTTTAAGGTCTAGGGTTTCCATAGCGAGCTGGACACCTTTCTGGACACTAATGCCGTATGCGGCAGCGTCACCACTTAGTGGGACCATGACACCAACCGTCATTTTGCTACTGGAACATGAGATCATGAGAACCACAATTCCACATGCAAGAGCACTATTTTTAAGCAATGACCATAGATTGGATGTTTGGATAGTTTTATTTGTAATCATTTCTTTCCCTTTAGAATATTCACTGGTTTTTATATAATAGATTCAAATAGGTATCATCTAAATTGTTAAAAAACTATATGATGATATTGTAAGTATAACCTTAATAATAGGAAAAGGAAAGCAAAAAAGTTCAGTTTTTTTTGAAATATCATAATATTTAAAGGTGCGCGATGCCAAGTGGATGATTTTGCAAAAATTCTAGGAAAATTCTAGCGCACGATGGAGGAAAATTTCAGGATATTTCAGATTATTTGAAATATAATTACAATATTCGTAGAAATAATATTATAATTGATGAAGCCATTTTTTCTCCAAGAATCACGCCTATGTTTTGGCATCATTCCTTAAAAGATCGCAAATAACCTGATTTAAGAAGGTTTTGCAAAAATCCTGTGAACGGCACTGCGGTAAAAAATAGCTTAAATATAGAGGAAATCAAGTACCCCGCAGTCATTTCAATTCCGCAGTTGCTTTAAGACCTTGTTATAACTCTAATAGCCCCCCCTAAAGCCTCTAAGAGCCACCTAATAGCCTCTAATAGCCCCTAAGAGCCCCTAAGAGCGAACGTTTATGCCTGCAGTCATTTCAATTTTGTAGTCACATTAAGACACTTATTTTTTGATCACTTATTAACAATTTGTTTAGCATTGATTTAGCGTTGATACCATTATGGATATGAAATACAATGTACTTGGCATCGGACATGCTATTAGCGATATAGAAATAGGGGTTGAGCATGCCTATTTAAGCGAGCACGGATTGGCTAAGGGAGGGATGGTCCACATTGATGAAGCGGAGCGTGCGAGGACATTAAATTTGCTGAAAGTCACAGATCTTGCCATGACGCCGGGCGGATCGGTAGCTAATACGTTGGGAGCGCTCGCAAAATTGGGAAAAGCATGCTGTTTTATTGGCAATCTCGGAGATGACGCTATTGGGAAGAAATATGCTAAGACTTTTAAGGAGCTTTCGATAGCATTTCCATTTCCGGTGCAGGTTGGAGGAAAAAGCGGGAGTTGTTTGATCTTTATCACACCCGATGCAGAACGTACCATGATGACAACATTGGGCTGTTCGACGAATTTTACATTAACATCAGAGCATTTAACATTGTTTCAAAATGCCTCGCTTCTCTACATAGAAGGGTATTTGCTAGAAAATCCGCAAACAACCGCCGCTGTTAGGAAGGCAATTGAGATGGCTAAGGCACTATCGATACCGATAGCCCTATCAGCTAGCAATCATAAGACTATTGAACGGCATTTTTACGTTTTTCAAGAATTGCTACAAAAAGTGGACATTTTTTTTGCGAACGAAGAAGAACTCAAAGCACTATGCGTGCCATTTAAAAAAGATATTGACCTCGAGAACAGCGATCAACATCAATTGATGCATCAATTAGGCCATGCATTAAATCGTCGTGGATTGTTTCTGATAGGGACATTAGGGAAATATGGGTCTTATTTATGGGATTCTCGGCAGACTTTGATGAAAGAGCCTGTACACATTGCAGCCGTGCCTACAAAGGTCGTGGATACAACGGGTGCCGGTGATGCTTATGCTGCGGGAATTTTAAAAGGAATCTTAGACCAGACATCGCTTGAAACAATGGGACATGAAGCCGCCATGCTAGCAAGCACCGTTATTTCACGCTTCAGCGCACGATATTGAGTATATTGAGTATATTGAGTAGTATAACAACCTACCCAACATGGCCGAAGCAACAGAATTTCCTAAATAACGTTAGTCTATTGACTCAAATTGTCTTTGGCTAAAATTATCTCTAAAATTACCTGTAAATCATCTCTATCTCTCAAATCTCCTATAAACCGTCTGTTAGTG
>JAULKO010285247.1:0-16197 GCA_032356045.1 Mediaster aequalis | reverse complement strand
AGTAGGGACTGACAAACCCAATCCACATGTACCCGGTGGGATTCGAACCGGGGTCACAGAGGTGGAAGGCGAGGCAAGTACCAACACACCAACCTGACTGCCTGTTGCATTCAAGTGAAATATAATTGCAGCAATACTCCTTTGCAGCAAAGCATTTGTAAACATGTCATATTGTTTAACTTGGAATTTCTTGAATTGACTCTTGAAGGCTTATCTGAAGTGGCAATTCCCGTCCGTCTCAAAAGTTACTGCAAAATGTGAAACTTGCCCACATTGATAATGTTAATTGTCCGCGATGTATAAAAATAATAAAACAGTGCGCAGCTACGCAATGTTTCGTGAAATCGATCGCAAGATTATTGCGTAGCTGCACAACATTTATGTGGCGTAAATCTTATGCCATGGCGTAAGTTACGCACTGTTTCGTGAAATCGGCTGCAGGTAAACTTTGTCCTCATACCAAAGAGTAATAGATTTGGGTCTATCAGTTTCTGTCTGAGCCAATTTCATTTTATTTTTCACTCTTTTCCAGTTATATTATAGCCGTTGGGTTGGAGTCCGGAGTGATGACCATACTGAAATGGAGCTCAGAAGCCCCCGACGCCTGGCAAACGTGTTTCCGCTTCCAAACACAGTAAGTCATCAAGTCAATTATTTGTGAATTGCAAGGCTGACACATCATTGATCGTGTTTAAATGTGGCTTTTTTTCAAACACACAAGAACTGTGGCTTTTTTTTCAAGCTGTGTGCTGATCTACATACTTACATGTTTTTGTAGAGAATGCTTAGTTGGCAATATACACAGATAAACAAGAACTCCTGAAATGAATATTGAATTTCAGTTGGGCAAGGCAAATTTGACCTAACCAGGACTTGAACCCTAGACCGCTGGGCTGCCTTTCTGTACCATATCTCTTACCTGATAAATCTCCACTTTTTTTCTTTTCTTTTTCTTTCAAAATTTGTTCCCAGGCATTGCCACACAATGACCGTCAAGAGACTGAGATGGAGGCCAAAGGTCAGCAGTGACCAAGGGGGCGAGGATGAAAGGTCACGGCTTCAGCTGGCCAGCTGCAGCTCGGACGGCAGCGTTCGGATTCACAGTATCGCATACAGCTCATTATGATGTCAGGGGTCAAAGTTGAATGAGGTCATGACTCTTGAGGCATATACAATAGTATGCATGCACTGCATCCTTCAGCCAGTGTTGCCCAAATTTCTGAACAGTAACAACAGTAATATGTAGTTATGATCCTGAACAATCCATCCTGATTTATTTTAAAAACATTTTTTTTAAAGGTTAATACTGTTAATACTTTTAATGTTTGTAACAGTCATTATCTAATATAATTTGATCATGGGCTTGCAATATGAACAGGTTATATGCATGAATATGTTTATATGTATGTGTTCCTTTAAGGATAGTTGCAAGTTACACCCCTTGGTTCGACAACAGTGTCCAGTTTTTCAACCGCCGGCGCTACTAAGATTTGTAGAGTGGGGCAACAGCACTTCCAGAAAGGCATCTAGAGGCATTAAATACAAGCCCCGATGCCTTTATGTGACAGAACTGAATTTCCAGTTTGGAAGAGTGGGGATGATGGGCCTTACTTTAGCCATTATTCATAACATCAGGAAGGTGATCCGGTTCAGAGTTTATCAGTGTCACTTACATATTTGTGATGTGGCCCCAGAAAACCTGACCAAGGTGCCTTGAATTGAAAACTTAGATTTCGACACAACGTAGATGACCGTGTAAGCTTCGTTATTGCCAAATGTCAACTCGCAAGAGTTTGAGCTCTTTATGTTCTGCTCGCCAACTGTTTAGGCCATTGGTAGATTTTTTTTTGGGGGGGGGGGGTGGGGGTGAGGGCAGCCGCCCCTATGGCCACACAAGCCATTGGCGCCCCATCGCAATTTTTGTTCCCCCTTTATTAGTCACTTGTTTGGTACCCAAGTGTAAAAAAGGGAACTAGTTCCCCCGGGCCTCCAATTCAGGGGAGTGACGAAAAAAACCCAACCCAAATATGTAATATGTAGGTCTGCCGCGGGCATGCACTGCCTGGCCTAGCAATGAGAATCTATTGTGGACAGTAACTATGTGCACGAACCGAGCTTGAGAACCAAAGGCAATTCTGGTATGCAAATGGTGCACACTGTACGCTTCCAACTGGGCCCAATTTCATGGCTCTGCTAACCACGGAATTGCACACTTTACGGTCAACATTCTGTGTTTAAATCACTAGCGCAGGAATTCTGTGCTAACCCAGTAAGCACAGAGGATGTACGACATGTGCATGAGCCAGAGTGCCATACTAACCATGAAATGTGCCAACTGTTAGTGTTGAATTTTCTGCTACAGTTAGCAGGGATTCTTTGCTTGCAGTAAGCAGAGCCATGAAATGGGTCCTGATTGCGAACAAAACTAATGTGCACATTGTGCACTAGTCATGTGCTCTACAATACAAGGTGCCCGCACCACACTGTAATAATGTAATTGTCCGCATTATCACAGCAAGATGGTTAAACAATGTGCACAGATCTTGCCCATTCAGTCTGTGCATCTGCAGCTGTCTACCAGGTTTATTCAGTCATCTGGTGTCAGGTTTTTTTTTTTTTACACTAAAGGCGTGGTTTTTTACACTAAAGGCGTGGTTTTCTGAATCCTGCCGTTCAATGCCCCCAGTAGATTCATGAATTATTCAGAACTCGCACAGACTACGTCTGTCAAGGAGGAGGTGGTGTTGTCGTCTTTGTTGCATTCCCCTCCCTTTCCTACCCCCACCCTATTTGCAGAAAGATCGTGGGAAAGTGTCATCCGTCCCTCCCTTTTCATTCCTCCGGGATAGGAAAAGGTGTGAATACAAGTCCTTTTCTGTTCCTACCCCTCCCCCTCCTCCTGGATCCGCCCGCCCAGGCTGTCAAATCATGCTATGAAATACAACACTTTGAAATGTTGATGGAGTCAAGAAAAAAACTTGCTTCAAAACCACATCAAGTCACATTTTTACCACTTTTTTGAAATGAAATTTGGACTGTGATTTCCTCAACTATTCTACTTCATTTTACGACGGATAACGTTAACCCGAAAATGCCTCTAAGACCACTCTTCAGGAAGTCCAAAACATTGTGTGGACATGTGCAAGTCCACACATCTCCGGAAGGTGGTTTGTGTGGACATCTATTGTTCCCGAGTCCACACAGTGTCCCTATATTCGGTACCCTGTGGAGACATGGAAACAATAGAGGACAAAAGAGAGAAAAGAGAGAAAAGGTCTCCACAAGGCAATTCTAAAGAGGACACTGTGAACAAGTAACAATGGATTCAGTGGCAAGTAACAATAGACTTTCATTGTTAGTGCACCGTAGTTCTTTTGTTAGATGTTCATACTGGGATGTCTCCACAAGGAATTTTGTGCACAGTCTATGGGAGAATGTTAAAGTACAGGAACAAAGGAAAGAACAATGCCATGTATCAACAAGGATGTGTGTTTCCTCGATTGTTTGTACTTGAACTTTTTTGAAGCACCCTCATTGGTTTTGTACACGTTTTGAACCGCGGGCGTCGAGTGGGAATCGCGGACGATATTGCTCCCATTGTTAAATGTCCGCACTTGTAAAACAGAAACACATCCACCCGTACCTGCGAGGACCATTTTGAACAAAAGACCGAACCTCCGAGCACTGAAAGGATCTTTTCTTCTCCCTTTGTGTGTCTGTCCTCTGAGGTTATGTAGTACATGTACACACACACAAACGTGTATCCACCTCCAATTGCGGACATCCAATTGTTCCCTCTTTTGTTCGTACTTTAACTTTTTGGAAACACCCTCATTGGTTTTGTACACGTTTTGAACCGCGGACGTTGAGGGGGAACTGCGGACGATATTGCTCCCTATTGTTCTACGTCCGCACTTGTAAAACAGAAACGTGCCCACACACACTGCAAGACCCACAGGATGTAGAGAGAATCTACCAACAACTTGCATGAATGCATTAACCACTCAAGCCTGCAAGTCTTACTTAAGGGTCGATAAATTTACTTTCATTTCAGTTTTTTGGGTAAATGAAACCAAGGATTCCTCAAAAGTCGCATATTGCACTGTAGCTTGAAAGCTACAGTGCAAAACCTGTAGGGAAACGACGATAAAGAAATGTTTAGTTTCAGAGGTGGGAGGAAAACCCCAGATTTATATTCTTTTTATATTATTTTTATATTTATTTATATCCACCACCACCACCACCACCGGAGTCGGGCAGGGACTGAAAACCCAAATCCACACGTTGACCCAGGCGGGATTCGAACCTGGGTCACAGCGTTGGAAGGCAAGGAAAGTACCACTATGCAAACTAGAAAAAGGTGCAAAATGATTTGATCAAGATAACAATGATTTGATGAAAATGAAAATGATTTGATCAAGATAACGCGCTTTGGAAATTGAATTGTGTACTCGGTACTGTCCATGTTTTATCGTCCAATAAAAAAAAAGTTCAAAATCTGTTTGTGTTCTTCTGATGTGTTCTTCTATTGTTGTATCCCTGTAGTGTTCGTATTCTGCAGAGATGTCGCCATGTTTTGGAACCGGTGGCATAATTACAAGGGGAACGTGGGGAGGGGGATGTCCCCAACCGAGTCCTACGCCCCCCCCCCCCCCCCCCCCCCCCCCCCCCCCCCCAAGGTGCCCCTTGTGCTGTACACAAAAAGATGAGCCTATTGTATAATTCTCTCAAGTGCCCCCCCCCTCCGGAAAATCTGTGCACCCCCGGATCTCTCCCCCCCCCCCCCCTGCAAATTGAACCCGTTATTTTTTTACGCCGCTGTTCGGAATAAAGGGTGGTATTTCTTTTTCATCATCGGAAGCGACCCTTTTCTCCAAAATGGAATTAGTGACATCTAGTAAAAACATCTTCATTTGCACAAATGTTTATACCGATGTGTGTTACCATCTGTTGACTTGTGAACCATTCAGTTTGAAGAAAAAAAACTTGAAAAGGCAAGACCGTGCTAGCTAGATTAGAAGTTCCTGTATGTCCACAGGCTACATGTAAACAAAAAAAGGGGGGGGGGAATTGGCATCAGAATACTACATTCTTCCTGGGCACGTCACACAAAAATAATGAAACTAGTTTTAATCTTTCAGTTTCTTTCTTAGTGGGGGAGTAGGTTCTTTTCTTGGATAATGTCATGGTTTTTTTATGAAATTCAAAAACAAACAAAAAACACCTAACCGTCGACTCCTTCCTGTGGAATTTTGTACAGAAAATGTGGCGCAAACCTCGCACAACTTAAAAATACAGGTCAACATTGTATATCTGCACTGTGCACCTTCGGCTTATCCCTGAAAGGGCCAGAGCCATGCTCGAACTAGCTATAGCCCCAGCATTTGTGACCTGGCAACACAAAATGGCTGGAAATTAGCAAAAATTGAAATCATGGTGTTTCCTGAAAGTAGGCCTGGTACTGTATGGTTTGATTTGATTTTGATATACTGTCCATATCATCTTTTTTTACAAAAATATTTTGAAAGATGGGAAGCTGATTTGGGGTATGATGGCACTTAAGGTGGTTACTAATAATTCGTCAGTAACCTGAGAATATATCGCGTGAATGCAAGTTTTCTTCTTTTCCAAGTTGTCATGCCATTTTGTAAAATTTTGTAATATTTTGAAATTTAGTCCGCAAGTCAAAAAGGTGATGTCCGGAAATTGGGCACAACATCGAGGCGGGGGTCGGTCCGTTAACGTGGCGCGCTTGAACAAAAAATCCCAGTTATTTGACCCATATATACGATTTTTTGCCTGAAGTTGACAAACTATGATTAACCATAATAATCCTACGTTTACATAGCTTACGTAAATTCATGCTTGTCAGAAAACTATTTTCTTATTTTTGGCATATTTTAAAAGGGTTGCATGCTCACCGGCGGCGGCGCACTTCACCATGTTTAAAATCGGGAAATCGTGTGGAATGAGTCAGTAAACTAAAGATTTATGAGAAGGGTATTTTGAACTCGCCAAAATTTCATTGTCTGCAATTTGGGCATGCAATGTGCAGGCCTAGGGCAGCGTAATCATGTCGTTGTAACATTTTGTTTGTGTTTACGTTTTGCAGGCATTAATGTAATGTGACATCCCATATTTATACTTCGCATGTGACAGGGATTCATCTGATTACGTAGGTCACGTCGTGACCGGTACGGTACACGGTGCGGCATGGAGGCCTGGGAAGGATAGGATGGGTGCGGTGAAACATAAAGCGCGCGCTAATTCAAGTTCCCGCGCGGATTTTAAACCGAAATGGCCGAACGAGCTCGGATCGGGCGCGGCGCCACATTAACAACGCGACGGCACACACCGTGTGGCTCTTGTGAGTAGAAACTTCCTTTGATGTAACTTCGTATTTCAAATATTATAATTAAACGGGCATGTATTTGATTTAAATCATACCAGGGACGTTTGATACGGATCAAAATCGCATATTTTCCGTTCAGTGCTTGTGACAGCCTGTCGTGCATGTTAATTTAACGGTACGTGCTGGCTCAGTGTAGGTCTACGTGTGAAGCCGGATAAATTGAAGTGAAGGGGAAAGATTTTTACTACCATACCTCCCCCCCCCCCACCCCACCACCACCAACACCACCACCAACACCACCACCAACACCACCACCAGTGGCATAAATCCATGTCCAAAAGTGGGGTGGATGATCAAAAAATTTCCCCCAAAAAACACGAGCAAAAGTGACCTCCACAAATCCTCCCTGGAAAATATTTTGGTAACGCGCGGGCGCGCGGGGGGCCGGGGGCGAAAAATTTTTTCCCAAAACGACATCCGATATAATAGCCATTTTTGCGCATGCGTACTACCTTTACAAATGCCATTATTTTACAGGATGTCTATATAGCATTATGAGTTGATTCGATGGCGTGCTGCGATAATCCAGTGCCTTTTGAACCCCACGGGTGCTGGGTTCGAAACCCAGGCGCGTGCCTTTTTTTTCTTTTTTCTTTTTCTCTCCCGATCTTTTCTTATTCCTTTTTTTTATGGAAATTTTTTCTATCTTTATTCTGTAAATTTGTGGTGTTGGAGAATTTTTTTCAAAGGGAAAAATGGGTCGGAGAACCTGTCCATCGGATGTCGTTTGGGGAAAAAAAATTCGCGGGCCGGGGGGGGGGTGTTAATGATTATCACAAACTTGAAGGCGCTCTTCACAAACGTATACCATGGCATGGTCGCACAGCCAAGATACAAATGATTTATCACATGATTTTATGTTTTGCAAATTATGTCGCAAAATACGCCTATTTGTTTTCATGCCGGACAATTCTATGCGGCCACCCCCGTCCAAAAAGTGGGGGATATATACTGGCCCCCCCCCCCGGATTTACGCCCATGACCACCACCACCACCTCCAAAAGGGTCAAAAACCAAATAATCTGAGAACATAAACTCTCCGTGATAACAATTTAGCATATCTAAACACATGGCACAACCCGTTAGTTCAAGATTTATGTTAATAAAGTCTGAAAAAAATTTGTCAGAAATGACACAATGTACATGTATAGGCCAACACTATGCACTGTGCACACTCCCTGCCCAGGCCCAGGCCCAGTGAGTGACCAAGCCACAGAATTCAGCCTATTTTGCACAAACGTTTCCGGCAAAATTCTTGAACTGAATAGGTTGTGCCATGTGTTTATACAATTCTGAACAAGAATGGATAGTTATTTTCTGAGATTGTTTGTTTCGTGGCCCATTTTGGTTTGGGGTATGGAGTAATACCCTTCCTTGAAGGGTATCCGTTTCCAATTCCAAAATATTGGGGAGATGATCAATTTTTTTTCAAATCACAACCAGAAAGTGACCTCCGAAAAATGTCCGCCTGAAAACAAAAATTTTAAGGGGTTGGGGAGGCAGGGTTTTATCTAGGATTAAAAATACGTACGTCCAATCCCAGGCGAAGATTACAAATTTGCCTGTCTGCTCCCAGTCAAATTTTGCACACTGATACCTTTTTCTGCAATCCGAGTCTTTGTAACCATTTTAACCACCATTTTGGATGAAAATATAAAAATGTTATTCATTAGTGTTAAAGATAAATGCAAGAGAAAATGCTTGTAGGTTTTTTTCTACAAGCAAAAGAAACGCCTGTACAAAATAATTTTGTGTCTGTCCACTGGACAGGTGGCTATTGATGAGACACTGGGGGAAGGGAGAGTTGAGGATTGTCACGAACTTGGGGGCGCTTTTCAAAAATGTAGGTTATGATACGCACCTATGAACATGGCCTTGCAGCTAACAACACTAGTTATTAAATTGTTCGTGTTTTTGGAAAGAATGTAGCATTCCCATGCCAATTGTTGGCTGTGTATATACATCGTGAACATTTTGAATTTATTTTTAACAAAGTGTAAAATGTTTCTCAATCCCAAACTCGTTGCCCCCCAACATATCTGCGGTATGGCTTTAAAAGACGCGGGGGGGGGAGGGAGTAGTACCGTAAAGGCCATGCCAACAAAAACCTACAATAAACAAAAAATACTATTAATAATCGACAATGGCAGAAACTTTTGCGTAACCCGACATTAGGCCTAATGGTTATTTTCAGGCGCTTAGCAAGAGCAGTGAAATGGCGCCACCAACGTTCGAAAGAGTCCCCCCCCCAAAAAAAAAACACCTAGTTTCCGGACGGAACATTCTTTTTTGTTCCCCCTTCCCCTCAAAAAGTAGCTCTATTAAAAAGTAGTTCTCGATCCGCCCCTTCTGGGCCAGGGGCAACTCCCCCCCCCCGCGATATTTTGCCGCCTACTTTGATTCTTTGACTTCTGAATCCGACTTATGAATCCGACTTCTGAATTCGACTTCTGAAATCGACTTCTGAAATCGACTTCTGAAATCGACTTCATAGTGATGATGATGGTGATGATGATGATGATGTACATGCACTTGTACCCGTACTTATGTTACTTGCAGAATGTTGTCACAGATACTCGTGCACATTACAAACTAGCCAGGCCTACTCGTACTGGTACTCGACTACAAAAGGCTTGACCCTGCAGCGTTTTTATTTTTCTTCTCTTCGGTTTCAGATGTTCACGTTCAAGTTTCCGGTGTCTTGTGAAAAACTGAGCAACATCTTGGGAAATCTATGCTGACTTGGTGAATCAAATGGCCTTGTCATCTTTAAGGCACTCTAAGCACATTTTGTTTGCAAGGTGGTGTTGATTCCGAATGCCGATATCTGGTCAACCTTTCTGAAACTTTCAGGTCACTCGTTAAATAGCAGAAGCATGGCTGAACGCATATCAAAAAACCGCAAAATACTCTTACAAATTTGCAACAATATTTCGATGGAAGAAGTTCCGAATATGCGTTTTTTAAGCGAAGATCACATCAACAAATCAACAATGGAAACAATCAAGACCCCTCTTGATCTCATCAAGTGCCTTATATATGAGGAAGTTATTTTGAAGGATGACAATGATTTTGATTTTCTGAAGGAGCTACTCACGGAAATCGGACGATTGGACTTGATAAAACAGTTGGAAAGCTGGCTTCTCAAAAATGGTAAGTTTGTATCAGAATTTCTAATACTGGCCATGCAGTTGGGAAATATAGAAGCTAGTTATTCGCGTAAAGTCATGTACTGTATAGGCCTGTATAGTTGTCGAAGGGAAGCTTTTCAAAAGTCACACTTTACTCATTCATTTTTTACTACAAACTTTTATTTTTCACTTTCTATTGAAACGTTACACGTGATTTTGCATCTACGTGTCTTATTTGAGGCCAAATTGGGGGCTATATCTCAAGTATTTTTTTCAGCCAAGACTTACTGAAAAGTAGCCACATTTCGCTCTTATATCTTTAAAAAAATGAAAATTCGTAGTGGGTTTAGGAATGTGTTACTGTAATGAGAAAAAAATGTACATTTATCTGCCGTGGGCTGATTCTCTATACGTGTATTGATGTCACTGTGTTTTAGTGTCAGAAATTTGTTCATGTGTTCGATGACTTTTGCCAGTGAAAGTGTTGTATGTATGTGTTTCATTTATTTTAGATAAACAAAATTACAACTGGCTTTACTAACAAAAAAGTCCCTTTAAGAGTATTCTTTGATATATACGTTGTACTTGGTTAATATGCCTTGACGTTGTTTGACTTTGTTGATTATTTTCAGAGAATTGGTAAAATAAGTAGTTGCTCATGTTGCGACTACTCATGCTACATCTTTTTTACTCTTTCCCCCAGTGATCCTGAAATTTGAACTGCTGAAATATTTTCGAGCTTCACAATTTTTACTCTCGAAATTCGTGGTTAGACGTATTTCAGTCAGTTATTCAGCGTATATTAAGTCTGTCCGTTGAACACAGCCTCTTCAAGTAATGAATTCATTTATACGACACGCTCACAAAAAAACCCAGACAAATTATAAGTAGTTGAGCTGTCCGCCTATTCATGGGCCACGTAACATGGCACCGTCGGCGGTAGAATGTAACTTACATGTAGAATCTACAGCTGGAAATGTGTCCGACGGCTAAAAGTTGATTTGTTTGGTTTTCTTCGCCAATTGCAACGCATTCTGGGTTACTTTTTTCTCTTTTTTTTAGCCGAGGGAGGAGCTGTGGAAAAGTTGAACACGAATTTCAGGTCACTGTTTCCCTTCCAACTGGACTAATTTGCTTTCAGCACTTCTAATTCCCTTTCAATTGATGCGAAATTAATTTTTCTGGCACCGTGTAACAGCACTCCAATTAAGAATGGTACTGAAAAATTACCATTTTGAGCCATGTCCATGCACTTTGTCATAGAGTTATTTATGCATGTGAACTTCACAACAAATTTGAAATGTTTTGCCGTATATTCCTGGTACCTTTTGATGCAGTGGCTTCACAACCTCAACCGGGGGCCGGGGCGTTCCAAGGCACAAATGAGCTCCAGCATCTGCCTCCGTCTACCCCTAAGCAACCACTAGGGATCAGCGCATCGTCACCACACACGATAAGGGCAACTGACAATCCAGATGGAATCAACGACATCGGAAATGATGTTGAGATGAATTCATGTTCATCGACGGGGGAAAGCTCCTCACAAGATGACATGGAGTGCAGTCCCGCATCATCACCGGCTCCATCCTTTCACGAAAAGAAGGCTTCGCTTTCCCACACGTCGCTTGTCGTTTCTTTCACATTGGCCCACTCCTCGGTCAAATTGGACAAGTTCTCGGAAGACCTACTTGATGATGTCAACGACATGGGAATGCTACAGACTGTAGCCCGTCAGTGCTATAAGACATGTCTCGCTTTCAAAAAGAAGCGTGAAAATAAGGCGCTCTTTGTCACCAGTGATCGCCAGTCGATGATCCAGAAGAGGATGATTCTGCAGCGGGAGTTCCCATCGAGGGACGTTAAACTTAAAGTCATCAATGGATTGCGAACTCTGGAAGACGAGATGAAACAGAGCGTGCCTGTATTGCTGGTCGTGACGGCCAATCTGTTGCTGAGAGCCTTGAAGACGGAAGTGGTCGACTTGGACACCATCCACACCTTAATCCTTGAGGAAAGTGGTAACCCGGACGACGACGAACGTCCAGACGATGACATCGCGAAGGTCGCCAATCTGGCTGGATGTTTCCAATTTCCTCGCCTGGTCATCACATTGAGCAAGTCTCCCGGGGATGACCGACTGGACCAAACTCAGCGACTTCTTCAACAGTTCCTCGATGAAAAAGAATCTGACGACACGTATACATTCAAAGTCATCTGTGTGTCTCAACGGTATGTACGCAAATCATTTTTGTTGTTGTTGACATTTATCTATATGCATCGCCTCTATGCGTTTACAGTGCATGAACGCGCGGCCTCTGAATCAGTCTAAACTTTGCCTTTATATACCGACACGAGGGCAATAAATAAACAAAAAGGTAAAAAATGTGAACTCTAAAATTAATGCCTGTCATTATTCTGTCTATCGAACTCATCCGCGACCTTTAGAATTTCATCTGATTAAAGGGACATAGGATTTTTATGGTATGGATGCACGTAGGACAGCGTTATTTCCTTGTTCCTATAAATTCCCAGGTCCTCTGCAGCAATTCTAGGTAGTTATTTCAAAATGTTGATGTTTTATGTTAATCCAACTTTTCATATTCATCAGCCAAAGCATAATGTCATCATGGACACGACAGTGTTGTCGCCATATACCCACTTTAAATTTCCTTGGAGAAGATTCCATATTTTAATTAATGGATTTTCATATCAAATAGCTCGTTTGGAATCCATTTCTAACCAACATTTCTTCAAAACATTGTTGATGGGTTATTTTGGAGGAATGATTTTTGTTCTGTTATTATGCTCTTTTGACAAGGAGATTCTTCTATTACCAAACAAAAAGAGCCCTCTCGCATGACTTGCAAAAATTGAAAACCGCCACCCTCGTTTAAATTTACTTTAAATGAGAAACAAGCATTTGGATCATGCTCGTATTGTTATAAGACAATGTGTGAAAGAAAGTTGAACTGGATATTGATTGCATGGTTCCTTTAAAGAGCAACTAAAAATACATTGACTGAGTATGTTTCGTATTTGGTTATAACTGGTACAAAGTCCATTTATATGATAAACATTGCCAAGTGCCAACATGTACTTTTTGTGGTCTTTTCTCCCGATGTTCAGCCTCTCTGCCCAGAAGCAGCGTGAATTGGTGTTGAGGGAACGAGAAATTCATAACACTACCAAGTACCAGACCCGTTAGAGAGGCGATCAGTGATTCCTTGCAATTCAAAATAAAAACAAAATGATACACTTAATATCATTTAATTTGATTATCATGGTATAGTTCGAATCGTGAACATTATAATCGTTTTGAGTTGTTTGCGTTTTCGTTATACGTTTATACCATTTTTATGCATGGTATTCTAATTTTAGTCTCGTCTGTTCAATTCAACCAGTGGCGTATCCTGCGGGGCGGGAGGGAGGGGCGGGGGGACTCCCCTCCCCCGGGGACACATTTTGCCATTATTATTATTTTTTTAAGAAATTAAAACCTCCACCGTTATTAAAACCCCGGCTTTTTCAAAATTTTCTCCGGGCGAAAAAATGTGGGGTCACTTTTTCAGATTTTTTTTCTTCGATTTTGCCCCCCCCCCCCGACCCAAAACCTGGATACGCCACTGAGTTCAGCTTGTTCACTTCGAACTTCAATGAGCAATATAATTAATTCAAACAACAATAATGTAGAGGAAAGACAGACAATACTATATGTCACAGTATAATTATTTAGGTAATGGGATTAATAAAGACGGAAACTATGTCATCCGTGGCGTAGCGACGGGGTGGGGTTTGGGGGTTCGCCCCCCCCCCCCCCGACAAAAAAGGAGAAAAATAAGGGGTGTGTGCGTTTCAAACACAATCCTACCAATGGTGCCGGGGGGGGGCTCGGGTGGCTTTAATTTGTAGTTTTCATTTTTAAGATGGACTAAAACATACTAAATAATTTCAGAATAATATTTTATTTACAACGGTATGTTATTTTAACATTAAATGTACAGTATACTTCTTATGCGACACATAATCTGAATGATTTATTTATTTATTAAATCCAAGAATTTTTTTATTAATTACTCTGTGATCATTAATTGATGAGTTTTATTAGAAATTTTATTTGCACAGTATCACAGATAAACACAGATAAAATATAATAACATTGGTTATCCAAAAATGAGAATTTGAATTGGTATTACGACAAACAACAAGGCCATAGCAACACTGATGGTTTAAATAATCCAGATACTTATTTGACTTGAAGATGCCATCGGCCAAGTTGTATATATAACGTTCTCGAACGATTGTCGCTTCATTAAGAAAAATTAGGAAATTGTTCATGAGCAACAGAAGGGAAGCTTTAAAAAATGGTAAGTCCTCCATAGATCCACTGCAAAGTGATGTAATGCAATTACGCATCTCTGGCAATTCAGCTTATATTTTCATGAAAATAATTATAAATATGCTTTTAGTGTAAATAAAAAAAATTTGGTTTAAAATTGCAATCTGTAAATAAACTTGAAAGTTGAAGGGAAACTGACTAGGTAGTTAATTTAATTTAAAGGGAACACATTACATCTTCACCGGCTGATCTCCACACTACCACTTCACCATTTCTAGGTGTCGGCATAAATTTGGATTGTGATCTCTTGCTATATACTGCACTATGGATTTATGACATCTGAATGCCCTTAAACAAAAGATATTGACAAATTTGGAGTCTGCCAACATGGAAAAAGGTAGGTCAGTTGGTGGAGTTTCTTGGTTCACTCTACAAATTGATTGAATTAACTGGTCACTTCCCTTGTGATTTATTTGATAATGATACAAAGTCGCATCCTGACATGAGTTATTCCCACGGCAGTTCCATGCAGGATGCTTGGCTCGACATCATTGTGGGTTATTAGATTCTGACTACATGTCCCCTGAAAAAGATATTGACAAAATAATTGTGAATCTTCCGCCATCTTTTAGGGAATTAAAGATTGCTCAGTTGTTTGACCACCGATGTCTTGTAATTTGTGAATAAGGCGTTTCACAAATTTACTGCAGATAATTTCACTTAATTTCACGTAGCCGGGGGGGGGGGGGGGGGGGGGTTCTCTAAATTGATGCGCCACCACCTGCAGGAACGTCGCTTACTAAGCCCAGTACATCGTGCATACTAGTTGGCCATTGAATGGCGCCCTCAGCGTCAAAAAGAACCTCGCCCCGCCCTTCCCACCTCAAATATTTTTTCGGACGGACCTTTTCTGGGGGTAACTATTTTGGCTTTTGCTTCTTTTTTTTTTTTTTTGGGCCGACGCACACCGGCGGAAACAACTCCCTCACCCTTCTTCCAAGTGTGGCTTCGGGCATGTAATAAACTAGCCCAGGGTTGCAATGCATGAAGCTTAGACGAAGACGACGTCCTCACTGGGCGCCCGGGCCAGCTTGTAATAATAGGTCCTATACCAACAACAACACGAGCCCGATTCGACACAGTGCTTACTAATCCTTTTCCATCAATTAATTCTACTCCCTCTGTACATTCTTCACCATATTAGAAAACAAAATCGACCTCTGCCCTTTTGTGTTTGTTGTTTGTTTTTGGTAGTTCATTGTTTGTTTTTGGTAGTTCGTTTTTTGGTAGTTCGGGTTGTTTGTTTTTTGGTAGTTCGGGTTGTTTGTTTTTTGGTAGTTCGGGTTGTTTGTTTTTTGGTAGTTCGTTTCTTGGCAGTTCGGGTTGTTTGTTTTTTGGTAGTTCGTTTTTTGGTAGTTCGGGTTGTTTGTTTTTGGGTCCCCGCACAACTTCAAATACACACTATTATCAGCCTCCACACAACATCTCTACACACCGCGATTACAACACGTACCAAATGTAAGTTCTTTTATACCACATTACTTACTACTTCCAAATTTCTCTTTTACGCCTCACTTTACAATAAAGATACTCATGAGTAGGATTTTTCACTAATTAAAAACCCATTTTTTTAGACGGTTCATTGTTGGATAGCAACAATATTGCTGGTGCTGTTAGGGTGCATCGATAATAGGACTCACTGTTGATCAAAACAATTTTACAATGATTATACCCAATTTCAGTGGCGCACCCAGGATTGGACTTGGGGGGGGGGGCTTACCAATTTCTTTCAAAGATTTTCAAAAATTTGTCAAAACATATTGGCCCGAATTTTTTCGGCCTGAAAAATAAATTCGAAAAGTGGGGGGGGGGGTAGGAGACTCTTTTGACTTGCGTGGCGCAATTTAGACCCTGCATTAAACTACTCGGAAATACGCCACATAGTACTGCCGCCGCCAATTCTTGCAACAAAAAACAAAAAAATCGACATACTCCCGGACCCCCCCCCCCGGGTGCGCCACTGCCCAATTTACGCTTGTGTTTCAGATCATCAGATACCAATTTTTCTTTCATCGTGAAGGCAGGAATTTGATCAAGCTCAGCAAGTACTGATCATGTCTTTGGACTGTTAGTAAGCAAAGAACTTACAGCGTTCGTTCCTCCATACACGCTGTCCTGTTCGAAGACGCAAACCTCAAAATGGCAACTTACCACCACGATTTGATACTACAGCGTCTCCGAACACTATCTGATATATGTGATAACTTGACGGACGATGATGTGCAACGCCTGCTATTTTATGTAGACTTACTCGATGA
>JAULKO010285143.1:0-11783 GCA_032356045.1 Mediaster aequalis | reverse complement strand
TTTGACTTTGGAGTCATCCAAATTTGTAACAAACTTGTCATCTTTGTGATGCTGTATACGCCAACTGTTTTGTAAGACAAAAAACATTTACCAAATTAGCATATATTAATATTTAAATATTTGACATTTAAAATTTGTCATTTTGCAATAGAAGTAAGGATAATTTCCGTTTGTTGTAAAAATATGAAAAATTACATCAATCAACGTAAAATCACTAGTTTGTACCCCAAAATGTCGTCGTTACAGCGCACTCATTCACTCAAAATACATGGCTTCTTTCAGTTTGACAGGTACGAGACTCACCTTGCCAATAAACCACGTACAACATAATTTATAAACAATGAATCAGGCAAATGCATTTGTTTAGTCTTCATATCGATAGAGCCAAGATGAAGGAAAATTATTAGTGCATAATAATTTTGCAGGACTACACGTGCTCTCAAATCTTACATTTTGCCATGCTGTCTCCAACTCTTGTTTTATTTTAGTTCCCGGGAAGAGAGAAAAATTGTTCTACTCTATAGGTCTAGAACATGCATCAGTGGTTTTTACTCACCTTTTGATGTACTTTTTCTTTCTGAATATGCAGAAGACAAGAGCAGCGATGGAAAGTCCAACTACCGCAGATATCACGCCGATGATAACCTTCACTCTACCGGAGAAGACAACAAAAGTGTCACAAAAACCTAGCCTATAGTACGGTTTCAGTAGAACAGTCCGAAAATGCTAAAGGTATGCGAACGAGGGCTCAGTACGAACGAAATTGTGTTTGGTCTGAATAGTTCTTGAAATTCCCATATTTGTATTTAATTGCTGTAACGGTCATGGGCGTAAATCCTGGGGGGAGCGGGATATATCCCTCTCCACTTTTTGACCAGGAGGGGATGGTTCATGGGATCTTCCCCCAGAAATTTCAATTACCGGAAAAAAATGTAAGCCTAATTGCAAATGAAAAAACGCCAAAACGTACATTTTAAAATGCAATAAGTGTTGCGTACACGTTCATCTTTAGCTGCATGTGAATATGGTACACTTAGTTTGAACAGCGCCCCCATGTTCATACTTATTCTAGCGCCCCACCCCCGGCTTTTTGAAATATTTTCAGGCGGAATTTTTTTTGTTGGGGGGAGGGGGTCAAATGACGTTCCACGTGGAATTATAGTTGACGTGATTGGACAATAATTCACAAGCTGCGTTGACGCGATTCTACCGCGATAGGTCAATTTTTTTGGGTGATTTTAGAAAACAATTTCTTGATCATCCCCCACCCACTGTCAGGCACGGATTTACGCCTCTGGTAATGGTGGTAATCTAATAGCAATGGAACATTTTGACAAATCTACCAGACGTATTATTTACCAAAGTCTTTAGAATGCACTCTGCTTATGAATCACCTCGTCAGTTCATGAGAGAAAATCATGCATATAGACCAAACTAGGTTTCGGTTGATTGAGACACACAATTGATCACATGATTGTGCCGAAAATTAAAACCCAATATCAATACTGACCTCCAGCCCAGACCATCACAAAGTGGTTCAGATGACGGGCACGCACACTCAAAAGAGTTGAGATGTTCAAAGCAGACGTGAGGATATTCACATGGTGTGGATTGGCACTCATCGTAATCTGTCTCACAGAACTCGCCAACCCAGCCAGGCTCACAAACGCAGAGGTAGGATTCGAACCCGCTACTGCGTGCAGGGGAGGTACATTCATGATCTTCCTTTTTCCCTTAGGGATGGAATGCGACAAGAGTGAAATATAAAGTCCAATAATGGCATATGGCTTTGTATTAGGAATTAATTATGCTTTCTGATATAAATCGACGTTAATTTAAGGAACAGGAACCAACCTTTGCAGATTCCATTGTTGATGCAAGGATTCACAAGGACGGCAATCTGTACCTCCAAGATCTGCGATAAAGCGCCTAATTGGTCCTTGGCCAATACCCGGAAACTGTCTCTGCCGTGGTAGTTCTGACTTGGGGTGTAAGTGAAAGTAGATGTTGTCCAACTCATTTCAACCTTAAAGACAGAGAAAGGTTAACAATGAATATGAACAGCAATAATATATTGGGAAAGAAGCAATTAGCGGTTGGCCTTAACTTGATGCATTACTGCAGAAGTACACTGGAACAGTACTTTCCCGCATTGAGGACGGATAAATCGCTGAGCGGTCTCCAACACGTGTTGACCGATTAGAATAGCCAACAATCCAAGGTATCTATGAATAAGTCTGAGAATTCTTGTTTATAATTTAGCAATCACGACGCAATTTTTCCCGTTACAACTGAAAACAAGTAGATTTGTACGTATCAAGATTTTTTCATTTTGTAATCTTTGTCTCCTTCAGTGAAGATTTGGCATCTCTCCATTGTAAAAGGAATGTTGGTCTTAAATGAACTTTGAAGTGGAGTGCAAAATAAGTGCGCAACAAAGTAGGCCTATTATGACTTACCGCCTCATGGGGCAACTCAAGACCACAAGGGATAACTAGCTCTTCACCGGCATTAGAAGCCGTGTTGCATTCCTGAACTGATGGCACAGACTTCACCTGATGTGTCAATGTCAAACTGCCGTAGGTCGGAGGTTGGGTCACAAGGGTCAGGTTGTCACCAACGTCAACGTCGTAAGCTCCAAGCATAGCGAACAGATCTCTGTATGCGATGTTTGATCCTGTGTTCTGCTCGACTATTAGCTGTTTTCGGGAGAAACATTTGTAAAATCATCCGTAATTTGAAAGGTAGATTAAAACCCTAGCACTGCTCAAACTGTCAAAAATTCAACGCACTGCCCAGAATAGTTGTAACAGTCAAAACCAGTCACTTGATTGAATTTGACTGTTGGAACAGCTGTGTACAGTTTGTCAGCTAGAGTAGATTATTATAAAGTATCTCATCTGTTGAAACAGATGGCAGAATTTCTGAGCATTCCTCCATCTGCCATCAAAGCAGTGCCATGTGACTGGTTATGTATTTTAATCTTACCAGTGCGACACGGCCATTTCCAGCGATTTGTCCGTTTTGTGCAATGTATACAGTGGGGTTGTCATTCACCGGCTGGACCATGACGGAAATGCTAACAGTAGTAGACAGAGACTCTATCTCACTCAATGTATGTACATCTCTCACTGAGGAAAAATATTAAGAAAAAGAAATGAAAAAAGTAAAGTGAAGTATTACATCAATATTTTTGGGGTGGTGGTGGTGGTGGTGGTGGTGTTGGTGGTGGTAATGGTGGGGGGGGGGGGAGTTGTGAAGTATTTGGGGGAGCAAAGGGGGCCATGCCCCCGTCCCCCAACGAAACCTAAGAATTACAATAGTAATTATTTTAAAAGTGCAAAAAATGGCCCCCTCCCCTAAACGAAAACCTAAAAAAAATCAAAGTCATAACAATCAACTAAGGCAGAATTGTTTGCGTAGGCCTAATAGTTATTTTCAGGCAGCAGTAAAACGGCGCCACCAATATAAGAAAGAGTCCTCCAACGGGTGGGTGGGGGACACTTACCAAATCATTTTCTAGACGGAAAATGTTTTGAGGTAACTTTTTGGGAAATCGGACAAACAAATTACTTTATTGCAAAATGTTGGCTGGGTCTGTGTACTTGGCCCCCAGAAAAGTGCTCTGGATCCGCCGGTGTACACCTAACCCTGGCCAGGCATGGTTCTAGCCCCCACACAATAGTTGTGGAATATGAGCTTTGTGGTGGTACTAGCCTTTTCAAAATTCTTTTCTTTCTGTCTCCTATTTGTGCTTTCCGATTTTTGTGTTCGGGGACTTCCAAAATTATATTTTTGTGGAAATGATGCATCATTCTCAATGTCAGCAACATTTGGCTATGGATGGCGATGAATTTACATGTACGACACTTATTGTCAAACTTCCTCATCATTCTTGATTGATCGTTCAGCGTAAACAATCTCGCGAATGCGACAACGCAATCACCTGTGATTTGTATTGTGAAGGTTCCATGACAATCAGCACATGGGGTGTATCTGAATTGACCGTCTTCTGTAATATTTGCTGTTCCTTGACTGTCTCCAGCATCAGGACCAAGCTCAAAGACCACAGTATCATCCTCTGGATCACTGGCCTCGAATATGTACAGCAGCGTGCCTGAAAATGTTCAGAAAACATAGGATCAAAAGGTGAATACAATTTTTTGCTTCACAATAATGTTGGCTCTTTAATTAATATCGATCACTAGTTCAAAAGGTATCGCTTAAAATTATAAGTGAATAAGTAAAATTATATTATGGAAATTCTTCAAACCCCGAAGTATAAATAATGGGTGAAGACAAATACATTCACCAATACCCTTAGCCATCAAGATTAATGCTATTATGATTTCACGAAGTTAGTTATTGAGTTCTTTTCTAGGACCCTTCACTCGAATATCTTAGTCCCCTCACTTGAATATTAACAATGTAATGACTGTTATGACAAATTTCTGAAGAATTTTAGCTTGTATATTAATAAATTAACCGCACACGAGATATTGTACAAACTATTAATTGGTACAAACTGGTACTCTTACCATGATGTTAAAACAAGTCCTGTAACTTTCTGTATGAAAACTGGAAAGCAGCGATAACATTTCATTTCTCACATTTGAAGGAACAGGATGCCTTGGCCTGTGGGCTATATGCAATATTTTAAGTGGAATATATTTACATGGTGTTGAAGGATGCGAACTTGTTTTTCGCAACGATATTTTCGCAACGATATCCCCAATGATTAACAAACCGCATTGTTGTAATATCACATCCAATACAACTACATTACCTTCGTCTTCCTCCATCAGTAACTCCGTCACCAGATTTGTGATTTCGGGCGGGTTGTTGGGAATAGTATTGAGGACTTCAACCACTGCAAACTGAGTCTCTTGACTGAAGAAGGACATGCTGGCCGCAGAGGATACGCCGTCTGCAGCAGCTCGCCGTTTGCGACTCATGTCTAGAGGTAAGGATGACGGACTCCTTGTTGCACAAACCTGGACGAAAAACAAAACAAAACACAAAGTACCTGATAACAGAAAGTTTAACTGACCACCAAGAATTCTCTTGGGATAGTGAATTATTTGAAAAATTTAATGAACTGAAAACGTTCCAAACACCCATATGTATATTTTTTTAAGAGTAAAGGCAAGAAAAAAGAGTCAAGTTACTGAAAAGCTAAACTGTAGTTACATCACAGTTAATGATTATAGTTTATGCATGTACACCACTTTCTTCCTCGATCTGTTTGTAATTCTCTTATTCTCACTGCCTTAATGAAAGTATTGACTAAACCAAACCAAAACGAACACCAACCTGGACAACAAGCTGATTCTTGTCTTGGTGGTAGGTAACACCACCTAACTGGCTACAAGTTTCACCTGCATCTAGCCATCTGGATGTTTCTAAGAACAAAATATCACATAGAGTTAAAACCTGTACCTGTCAAGCAATGTTGGGGTTTCAAACTTGGTGAAAATAACGAAAGCTTACAAAGCTGTTTTAAATCCATCCCCTAAACACTTAAACAGAGACTTGCATACTCGAATAGGAACTGATAGTCACCGAAGGTTGGACGCCGATATCACATTTTTACTTTTAACTCACTTATTGTAACCTTACCACTATTCCAGTAAATGAGTCTTGGCTTTGCTTCTCTCCAGTCGCGTGGTTCGCTGAGAGTGATGTTTATCATTACAGGACCCCGTAGTTCGGTCTGTCCGAGACTGGTCAAAAAGAACGTCGGTTCGTACACAAAACGAATCCTATGAGAAGAATAAGGAATTACAGTCATCAATAGACGTCACTAGATTGAGTTTCCAAGATTATTGTTTCTTTCTGTTTTTGGAAAAGTTCAGTTATATTCACAAGTTTTGGAGGAAGATGAATTTCTACTAGTGGTTGCAGACTTACAATAACGTCCCCATCAGATAGGGTTCGGCCACAACATGTAAATGTCTGCTTTCTCAGACCCAATTTACATTGCACGGTATATAGATATCAGTGACAAGTCATTATTTTGTGTGATAAAAAAAAAAACTTTCTTTGATTGGTGTGTCCCTAGACAGTATACAATACATCATGAGGTTCACGCGCCAAAGTAGAGCAGTCTATATTTATTGTACAGAGCACATATATAAATTCATGCAAACTGTAATAGGCCTATTCGCACCATATTAAACATAAAAATGTGGCATCCAGTGGCTACTGTTGAATTGGTCGTTATCATTTAGCCAGTGATTGGGGAGTCGTAGGACTACGAAATCCTCACACAGGAATAAAAACGGATCCAGACAGCAATGGTGTGCCAGGTTCCACCTCAAGTGGGCAAGGGTGGCATGAGTTCCACCCCATTCAAGTTTCATGGAATAAATCAAATCGGACCATTACTTTAACAAAGGTACTAAAGTTATAACATTTTATTGAAAGTGACATGACGTAGGCAAAGTGGATGAAGTAGATGAACCAACCTGTTTTTGAGCATCCGTGATGTCTGCTGGATGGTGTAGAGCGGATTGGTGATGTAGGGTTTGTAGTTAGGGGATGCATCGGACGTGAATTTGTCGTCAGTCCTATTGGTGTCCAGCAAACCCAGCAATAGTGAGCCACCACTATGAAGACCTGGGCACAAGGATATGTGTTGGGTAGAAATTATATTTGGAAAGAGATGCTGAGCAAAGGAATCTTCGGATCGCAGCTCCGAGAGGAACGATTTGTAAGAGTATCTATCCAATTTATTACACGTCATGTAAAAACCGTTAAAGGGCTATCAGGGGATGGATTCGTGTTCTCAATGAAGTTAATTACACGTTTATTTTGATCTACGTATTTCATTTTGCCCTTTGAAAGATATGAGCATATAATTTGGCCATACTTTTCAGTAAAATTAAAAATCTTGGCTGAAAAATCAATTACCTGCAATATAGCCCCCAATTTGGCGGCAAATTAGACAGGCATATTTAAATTCATAAGTAACTTTCCAACAGAAAGATAAAGAAACTCGCAATTAAAACCGTGTTTTATACACTGTTAAAAGTCCCGTAAAACATAGTGCATTTCCCCACAATTGTTACGGCTTTCAATTGTTATTGTTTCAACCATACGTAACACGTCCGAGACAGTACATGTTACGCGAAATTCCTGTAAAACTCAGGCAATGTATTCCGGTGGTAGCACAGCGCCATTTTTGGAACCTGATGGTGTCCTATGAAATTTGAACAGGTCTTTTTACTTGACGTACAGGCTTGTGTGTTTATATTACAGTTCATAGTGCAGACACTTATTTAGGAAACAGCAGAATTTCATGTGGTCAGGTCTACCTTGTGTTGAGGATTACTTGCAAGACCTGAACATGTACATCTGAACGTGTACATAATACACAAGATGTAACATGGCCGATTATTATAGTAGTATATTTGGATATTGCATGCTTTTGGTGAGGCTAGACGGCTATCATGGCTCAGTAAATCCACACATCCTCATACTGCCAGTCAGCTTCTGCCCTAAAAATCTTCTGCGCCCCATAAACACTGCCCCTGCCCCGAAACCCAGTGCTTCTGTCCCGCCCATTCCACCTGCCCCACCGCCCCTACTCGTAATACCCCCATTAATCCGTCGCATTCACGCATGGTAAATTACCGTTACAATTATGGGAAATCCGAGTAGGAATAATGGCAACCGTAATTTTGGAGCTCGTGTACCTGACTATCATTTTACTTTTTTTTGGGCAACCCCATTGACAGTTCGGAAGTTACCGTGAAATTATAGGGAAAGTGTTAACAGTGTATGTTTTCAATAGCTGGGCAAACTTATTTTAATAAGTAAACTTATCTGTCAGAAGATGGGTGGATCTTGATTGCTGTGTTGAGTAACTATACTCGTATATTTAACTTCAATTTACCCTACCTCCTGTTGTGGCCACTGTGAAATCAAAATGGTTATCTACTGCCCTCTTCCTTCGCCGCCGTTGATTTGTGGGAGATGTCAAAACGACGTCTGAACCGTTTGGTGATGTCATCAACATATCACTATCTCCTATGGGATAGAACATTGCATCATGGTCATTGAGAATATTTTCTTGTAAGTTACAAAACTGAATTTACGTACATTTTAGAAACCACTGAATTTGTGGGTTAATTTATTTGAAATTTATAATTAGATCTTACAATAAGCATTGCTCTCAAACTTTGGGGGCATGGGGGCATGGGGGCATGGGGGCATGTGTCCCCCAGCAGAGGCCTGGCCCCAGGTGCCCTCTATTTGAGTTTGCCGTTGTGCACTAAATAGCTATAAAGCAATCAAATTTCCTCCCCGTTGTGCCCCTTTAAAAACTAAACTGGTGCACCCCCTGTGCTCCCTGCAAAAATCACTTGCCGAGAACAGTGGTGGTTCCTGCAGACAGAATATCGCACAGTAGAGCAGGATTGCACATCTTCATCCAGGTATGAAGGGTCCTTAATTAAGGAATGAAAGGAGAACAATGAGAAGAAAAATCACACGGTCTCATGTACCAGTGTGGTGTGGCATCTAACATTTTCACTGCAACTCTGACTTAGGCTTTTGATTACAATTTGATTAAAATGTCTGATTGGCTATTTATCTACACGTTGGTACGATACCAACATCTCGCGTCCGGGGCACATAGACTAACAAAATGTACATGCCATACTATTACAGTTCAATTTCCACTGAATCGTGCATTTCAAAACATAACTCGTTGGTCAACTTGTACTCAATTACTCCTAATGAGGACGAGAAATTATTTTTGTACCGTTGACATGTCACAGGTTAATACTTTAATCCACAAACAAATTCCCTTTACAAATTTCAGCTAACATCATTTTATCAATAATATGCACTACGTGAACTAATGTGGGTCTGTAATTATGTCTCTGAAGAACATAACAAAATGTACACGTACTTGCCAGGCTCCATATTAAATGTGGCTGGTCTCCCAACATTCAGATCAGCATTGCTATCTGTACTAGGTGGCCGGAAGTAGTTGATGGGGTACGTCCTCTCCTGATCTCCGGCTTTGACGATGAGTAAACCACCCTCGATTGCAACTGACCCAGACAAGTTGGTTCCAACTGCCATACACGGAATTACGTTGTCTAGTAGTTCAGCTGAGCTGCTGACACAGTACTCTATGAAAGAGAAGTTATATTATAAGGTAGTATTTTTTTTATCAATCGTTAGCTTGTGATATGGAGAGAGATGTGAAGAGGGACAGCTCATGACCAACGGAAATCTGGACACATGTAGTCGGACAGTATACGAAATTGGCTAGAAGAGCATCTGAAAAAGGTACTCTCTCTTACCATAACGATCAATCGATTCATCTGCAGGTTGAGACCAAGATGTGCCAGTCTTGGTGGGATCCTCACTTCTTTCAACATCAGGAGGATACACTTCCACTTCGAATTTCTGGCTAAACATGGAGGTAGTATTGACGTCTGTTGCACTGGGCGTTTCCAGTAGAATAGTCACGCCTGAAAAGTGAAAAGTAAAACAGCTGAAGTCCTCTCATATCCCTATCACTCGTATTTCCTATGTACGATGTTGTCATTCACATGTAACTACATACAACGGCTTCATAAAGCAAGGGATTTTTTAAAACTATTAATGCTATTCATCTTGTGGAAAATTTCTCTGGCTGACCGTTTATCTCATATCCACCCCTTGTCCTCTTTTATACACAGATTGAGGAATTTTGGTTCTCAACAAATATAGTTTTGCAAGCTCCGTACTTTCCTCACTGCACAAATGCGACTATACAAGCAATTAAAAGTGCACACTGAAATGCCTTTCTTTGACTGATGCAGTTTTGATACACTTCAAGTCTGACTCAACCGTAAATTCGTTTGTGCACTCTTACCATTTTCAAGAGAATGCCAGGTTTGGGTAGCTGCTGAACTTCTGTATGAAGCTGTTTTATGAAACGATTGACTGGAATTCAGATTGATGTATGAAATGCAAGTTTCCTTGTAGCTTAATCTAGTTAAACAATTCACTATGCAGGCTTCATGGAATGTCAACATTTCTCTGTGTAGGATGGCCTATGTTGTTTTAATGTTGTCATGTATTTTAACTTACAACTTTAGGTATTACAAAGGTCTTCGGTCTCACGAAACTACTTTGAAACGCAACTTTTAAAATTATGATACGCTTTTTCACTGCTCATATTTGGTTATCTGATTCAACATACCGTCGCATTCAACAAGGGTCTCTAGGCCAGCACCATTGATGGCTTTTAGAGTCACATAGTAGGTAGTATTATGGTGTAGTAGTCCCGTCAGATTTCTGTTGGTGCCTGTCTGGTTCAATCCAACGTTGACAAAGTCTTGGAGGTCGGTGGTGCCTCGTGAGGTTCCTATTGCCCAGTAGTGCTCCTGAAACGTTTTCAATGTTGGAGAACCTTTAATGCTTGACAAACACTCCTCCTTTGGGAACGGGACTTAATGATCAACGTTTAAAGTGTATACGGTCGTCTTAATAAAAAAATGCTGCGGAAAAAACTCTGATACTTTCTTAGTAATCTCGAAAGATATAGCAGTATTAAAAGAAAATTACTTCTCTTCGTTCATGGTCAACATTTTCCGCAATCTTTATTTTCAGGAAGCGTTTTCAATGTTGGAGGGCCTTTAAACGTTTAAAGTGTATATGGTCTGCTTAATTAAATGCTAATTAAGACAGAAACGTTAAAAACTGCTTCGGAAAAACTCTTATACTTTCTTCGTAACCTCGAAAGTTATAGCAGTACTAAATGAAAACTACGTCTCTTCGTTTATAGTCAACACTTTCCTAAATCTTCATTTTCATTTGTATGCTAAAATACATTACTTTTAAAATTTCGTTCCATTATGACCCATAATCGGCTTGCCGCACTTTGAGTAACTCAAATACAAACACACCAGCAACTATGCACTATTTCACTGTGTACCAAGAGATACAATTCAGACCTTTATGATGCTCTGTGTGTCAACAAAACGCCAGAGCGCTTGGATGGTAGAGTTTGAAGACTGGTATGATGTCGGCTGGATATCATTAAAGTTGACGTCTACATAGAAAAACACTTCAAGCTCTGCGGGTGTGTCATCGATGTAGAATCCATTCGATGAGGCGGTGACTGATTTACCATTTCCTAAAACAGACATGACTGCAGAAAAAAACACAGCAGTTATACAAAATATTTGCTTTTGAACAAGTACTCCGCCTATTTTATCCAACACATAATAGAGACACAACTAAAACTCAACGAGAAAGCTCTGTTCAGTGTATGCATTGATAATAAGGGGATAAAAGTGTGATGAATAGGGCCCAATTTCATGGCTCTGCTTACCGTTAGCAAAAAAATCGCTGCTAACTATAGCAGAAAATTCTGCGCTAACGGCTAGCGTATTTTACGGGACAGCAAGGAACTAAGGATTCTGTGCTTATGAGGTTAGCGCAGAATTTTTTTGCTAGCTCAGTTAGCACAGAATGGGAGGCTGTAAGCGCAGAATCCAACGTTACGGATTCCATGAAATTGGGCTCCGGTCTTTACCACGTCAATAATAACCGAGGAGGGCGTGACCGCTGTTAATGGACCGACCCGAAGGCGAGGTCCATTAACAGCGGTCACGACCATCCAAGGTTATTATTGACTCGTAAAGACCAGGTCCAAAAGCAAAGACCTCCCGTAAAAAGGGCACAATGCGAAGCTGTTTCATCCCACTTATTCTTCAATTTGCAAAGTACAAAACATATGCTGGGTATAAGCCTTATGTGCGCAGGAGGGTGCTCCG
>JAULKO010285039.1:0-16227 GCA_032356045.1 Mediaster aequalis | reverse complement strand
TTGGAAAAAGATTCTCAAATGTGCCATAAAATCTGCACATAAATCCGGCAAGATTAATTTACAAAAAAATATCTATTAGATCTCTTGCGTAATTAGAACCGTTCTTCATTCAATTTTCGATTTTGGATAAATTCATGCTTAAAATCTAAATTTTCAAAATATTTCAGAAAAACAATTCTAAAAATTCACGCCTAGAATTAATTACGCAAGAGATCTATTGTTTCTCTAAGTTTCAATCCTTGTTATGATGAATTTGTCATTTTGACAATTGCATTTTGATTCCTGCGCCTGAGGTAGATTTGTTTCAATCCTTGTTATGATGGATTTGTCATTTTGACTGAATCTATTATTGGCACTGTAGCACTGGCAGAATGTTTCAATCCTTGTTATGATGGATTTGTCATTTTGACTGAATCTATTATTGGCACTGTAGCACTGGCAGAATGTTTCAATCCTTGTTATGATGGATTTGTCATTTTGACTGTTTTGTCGTTTGCGACATCCCGAATATGTTCAAGTTTCAATCCTTGTTATGATGGATTTGTCATTTTGACATTTGTAATAGTGCATCAAAACAATTATCCGTATAAGGTTTCAATCCTTGTTATGATGGATTTGTCATTTTGACTTGACTACAGCACAAGATGAGCTAAACGGTATTCGTTTCAATCCTTGTTATGATGGATTTGTCATTTTGACGAATATCTGGAATAACACAAAGAACAGTGTGATTGGGTTTCAATCCTTGTTATGATGGATTTGTCATTTTGACATGAAAATAGATTTGGAATCTTCAAGAACAACTCGTTTCAATCCTTGTTATGATGGATTTGTCATTTTGACCTTTCCCACTTCCCCACAAGCTGGGCAAGTGAGGAGTTTCAATCCTTGTTATGATGGATTTGTCATTTTGACGATAATCTATCATACCATTGTTTAGTGACAATATTGTTTCAATCCTTGTTATGATGGATTTGTCATTTTGACTATTCTAGATATACGCAGGACAAAGCAACTGTAATGTTTCAATCCTTGTTATGATGGATTTGTCATTTTGACCTCTTCAAAATAATAACATTGGACGGAGGAATATCAGTTTCAATCCTTGTTATGATGGATTTGTCATTTTGACTTTTCTCTTTGTTTTTTATTCAATCGTGACAAGTAGGTTTCAATCCTTGTTATGATGGATTTGTCATTTTGACTAAGAATTGATTTTTTATCCACAAATATTATCTATGTTTCAATCCTTGTTATGATGGATTTGTCATTTTGACTGAAATCTGTGGGAATGGATTGTTGGAAACTCAAAAGTTTCAATCCTTGTTATGATGGATTTGTCATTTTGACTTTCGTTGAATACTATGACATTGACGATTGGAAAGTTTCAATCCTTGTTATGATGGATTTGTCATTTTGACATCAAATACTGGCAGATCATAACTTTGCTGTGGCGTTGTTTCAATCCTTGTTATGATGGATTTGTCATTTTGACACATATGTATTGAAAGTGGTATCAGTAGAATTGACAGTTTCAATCCTTGTTATGATGGATTTGTCATTTTGACATGGCAGCATTATTTTTACTAGTTTTTTTCGGTGTGGGTTTCAATCCTTGTTATGATGGATTTGTCATTTTGACAGATTATATTGAAATTGTTTGTGTTGGTTATTGTTATGTTTCAATCCTTGTTATGATGGATTTGTCATTTTGACTTAGTTTAATCATCATGCTGATATTTCCACCCTTGGTTTCAATCCTTGTTATGATGGATTTGTCATTTTGACATTACAAGATATCAACTGAGCACATCGATGCAGCTTAGTTTCAATCCTTGTTATGATGGATTTGTCATTTTGACGGATTTTAACATATTCCTTATCTTTATCACCTTTTGGTTTCAATCCTTGTTATGATGGATTTGTCATTTTGACTAAAGAAATAGTGCAGCTAGTGGAGGGACGTATGCACTGTTTCAATCCTTGTTATGATGGATTTGTCATTTTGACTGCAAGATGTCGATATCGTCGGATATCTATCCTTAGGAAGTTTCAATCCTTGTTATGATGGATTTGTCATTTTGACTATAACTGTCGCCAAAATCTGTGTAAGCATCAGCGTTTCAATCCTTGTTATGATGGATTTGTCATTTTGACCAGTTAGATATGATTTGGTTGTTTTCCAGGTGTGTATTAGTTTCAATCCTTGTTATGATGGATTTGTCATTTTGACTGCTGTCCTCCTTTACTTCCCTCCAACCGTGTACAGTTTCAATCCTTGTTATGATGGATTTGTCATTTTGACGTACCGTATATAGCAGTTGAAGCATCAACGTCTTGACCGTTTCAATCCTTGTTATGATGGATTTGTCATTTTGACTTGTAAAAGACAAATCTAACCCGCAAAGAGATCTACCGCGTTTCAATCCTTGTTATGATGGATTTGTCATTTTGACTCACCTGCTATAGCACCTACGTTTAGACCGGCGTTGGAAGTGTTTCAATCCTTGTTATGATGGATTTGTCATTTTGACTTATTCTATTCTTAAAAATATAATCTAACGTATACCGAGTTTCAATCCTTGTTATGATGGATTTGTCATTTTGACCCCGCCGAACAAAAAATAAAATATGAGGATTGGGTGCGTTTCAATCCTTGTTATGATGGATTTGTCATTTTGACGTAAAAGACAAGTCTAACCCGTGAAGAGATCTCCCGCGTTTCAATCCTTGTTATGATGGATTTGTCATTTTGACCCCAAGAAGCAATCTTATACGCTAAGAGAGATGGGTTTCAATCCTTGTTATGATGGATTTGTCATTTTGACATAAATTTTCCATGTGTGATATTATCTTACCGTCTTTGTTTCAATCCTTGTTATGATGGATTTGTCATTTTGACCTCGCAAATCCATCAGATGCATCATGGACCATCGGGTTTCAATCCTTGTTATGATGGATTTGTCATTTTGACTTGTGAAAGCTTTAGAATATTATTTAGATTCATCAAAGTTTCAATCCTTGTTATGATGGATTTGTCATTTTGACCCGCATGTTACGCTTTTGTGTTTGGTGAGACTGGTTGGTTTCAATCCTTGTTATGATGGATTTGTCATTTTGACTTCCTCGGAATTTTCACATTTGGGGCAGATCAGTTGTTTCAATCCTTGTTATGATGGATTTGTCATTTTGACTGAAATACTCCAAAAGAAAATAGGTGTAAGGCAAGGTTTCAATCCTTGTTATGATGGATTTGTCATTTTGACTCGTGTATGGATGGGCAGTAGTAGAGGAGGGCGAGGAAGTTTCAATCCTTGTTATGATGGATTTGTCATTTTGACTACTCCTGGATAGTCTGAAATCTCAGATCCAACCAGTTTCAATCCTTGTTATGATGGATTTGTCATTTTGACCTAATGAATGGTAATGATATCGTATTCAACAGGTTTCAATCCTTGTTATGATGGATTTGTCATTTTGACGATTTTCCGTATGATACATGACTTGATTGTGGATATTGTTTCAATCCTTGTTATGATGGATTTGTCATTTTGACTTCATACGTCGGATCTCCATCGAAAGGGGTGGCGTAGTTTCAATCCTTGTTATGATGGATTTGTCATTTTGACAGTATTAGTTCATCTGTTATTTCTGCATGCGATGTGTTTCAATCCTTGTTATGATGGATTTGTCATTTTGACGCAACACCGTGCCACCATGTTAACAGAAATTCACCGTTTCAATCCTTGTTATGATGGATTTGTCATTTTGACAAAATATCGGAGTCGAACACACACAAGGTTTGATGTTTCAATCCTTGTTATGATGGATTTGTCATTTTGACGTTACACACGCAAACAAATTCAGACACATTGAATCGTTTCAATCCTTGTTATGATGGATTTGTCATTTTGACTCCGATTGATTCCAAGCTGTTGCGGACGGTGTTGTGTTTCAATCCTTGTTATGATGGATTTGTCATTTTGACACATCAAATCCTAGTTCCAGATGAGGCATTGTAACCCAGTTTCAATCCTTGTTATGATGGATTTGTCATTTTGACCTGCTCACATGGAAGGACGTATCTTATTCCACTTGTTTCAATCCTTGTTATGATGGATTTGTCATTTTGACGTAGCATCTGCGGTACAGATATGTTACACGCTGAAAAGTTTCAATCCTTGTTATGATGGATTTGTCATTTTGACATTCCGTTGCAGGATGGACATGTGAGATTATGATTATGTTTCAATCCTTGTTATGATGGATTTGTCATTTTGACAAAAATCAAAAATAACATACTATCAATCTCTGAATGTTTCAATCCTTGTTATGATGGATTTGTCATTTTGACAATATGGTCAATCTCCACCGAAAGCTACCAGGAGAGTTTCAATCCTTGTTATGATGGATTTGTCATTTTGACGTAAAGCCATACGAAACATACGTTAGAACCTGCCAGTTTCAATCCTTGTTATGATGGATTTGTCATTTTGACTTCATTCTTGGTAAAAATGTTTGACTTGTCATACCTTGTTTCAATCCTTGTTATGATGGATTTGTCATTTTGACTCAACATACACCCATCCTCTTATCTCCACAGATTGTTTCAATCCTTGTTATGATGGATTTGTCATTTTGACTAGGTACACTACAACCTCCTTTTCACGGAAATGATCCGTTTCAATCCTTGTTATGATGGATTTGTCATTTTGACGGGTAATCTGACTAACAAAAGTTCTGAGTGGCGTAGTTTCAATCCTTGTTATGATGGATTTGTCATTTTGACGTTCGTATGTCGTCAGAAATTGAAAATACGTACTAGTTTCAATCCTTGTTATGATGGATTTGTCATTTTGACAATATTGTAGCAGCATCATAATCATACGCTTCAAAGTTTCAATCCTTGTTATGATGGATTTGTCATTTTGACTTTGCATTTGTATGATTTCGAACCAAATCTAACAGTTTCAATCCTTGTTATGATGGATTTGTCATTTTGACTACCACTCTCAATACACATGTTTGTTGATACGTAGTTTCAATCCTTGTTATGATGGATTTGTCATTTTGACAAATTCGTTCTGCATCTACATCTGAGTTGGGCGGTGGTTTCAATCCTTGTTATGATGGATTTGTCATTTTGACAAGCGGGGGCGCACATTATTCATCTCACACACATCTGTTTCAATCCTTGTTATGATGGATTTGTCATTTTGACGTAGTTTCATCATTTAACCTCATAGATTGTAATCTGTTTCAATCCTTGTTATGATGGATTTGTCATTTTGACTCGTTTTTGTCATACTATACATTAGTGTAAACCCAATAGTTTCAATCCTTGTTATGATGGATTTGTCATTTTGACAAGCGGGGGCGCACATTATTCATCTCACACACATCTGTTTCAATCCTTGTTATGATGGATTTGTCATTTTGACGTAGTTTCATCATTTAACCTCATAGATTGTAATCTGTTTCAATCCTTGTTATGATGGATTTGTCATTTTGACTCGTTTTTGTCATACTATACATTAGTGTAAACCCAATAGTTTCAATCCTTGTTATGATGGATTTGTCATTTTGACTTTAGTTTTGGAGTTGTATCAAGATTTGTATTTGTGAGTTTCAATCCTTGTTATGATGGATTTGTCATTTTGACCATTGACATTGATTATTTTTTTCTCGCCTCGGAAGTTTCAATCCTTGTTATGATGGATTTGTCATTTTGACAGAAGAGTATGACATAGCAAACACTCCGATACAAGTTTCAATCCTTGTTATGATGGATTTGTCATTTTGACCTCCATCCCTAAAGTCAATTACAACCCAAACGAAGTTTCAATCCTTGTTATGATGGATTTGTCATTTTGACTTGAATTATCCGTCCGTGCAAAAAGAACTCTAGAGTTTCAATCCTTGTTATGATGGATTTGTCATTTTGACAGTAGTAGATGATCCTAATTTCATAGTCATAGAAGGTTTCAATCCTTGTTATGATGGATTTGTCATTTTGACATCTCATAACATAAAATGGAAAATAAACCGCCCATTGTTTCAATCCTTGTTATGATGGATTTGTCATTTTGACGATAATTACACTATGCGAGGAGGATCCTATCAGGAGTTTCAATCCTTGTTATGATGGATTTGTCATTTTGACTATACCTACCTCTATATATATCAGTCGGTTTTGGGTTTCAATCCTTGTTATGATGGATTTGTCATTTTGACTTCGCCAGAGCTGTTGATCACATTGTCCCGGACCTGGTCAAGTTTCAATCCTTGTTATGATGGATTTGTCATTTTGACGATATGATGGAACTCCAGTAGTATCTGACCCGGAGTTTCAATCCTTGTTATGATGGATTTGTCATTTTGACATTTGTAGCCAGTTTGGGATTAGATGTTGATAGTGGGTTTCAATCCTTGTTATGATGGATTTGTCATTTTGACAAAAAATGAAACGCATTTCTTCAGAAGCAGGAAATGTGTTTCAATCCTTGTTATGATGGATTTGTCATTTTGACTTTGACCGTCTTCAGAAAATGTTTGTCGATATCGTTTGTTTCAATCCTTGTTATGATGGATTTGTCATTTTGACGTAACAGCTGTAAATGGTGCAACAATAAATTCTGGTTTCAATCCTTGTTATGATGGATTTGTCATTTTGACTTAGAAGAATAAAATTAATCCTTTTTCATAGAATTGGTTTCAATCCTTGTTATGATGGATTTGTCATTTTGACCGTTAAATTTACTCAAAATTTGTGCGTTTTTTATACATTTTCATCATATTTTCTTTGATAATTTTATGGTTTAGATACATTATTGCATTGTATTTAAAGAGCCGGTAGGACAAATTTTTCTAAAACAACAATTCAAACATCTATCATTAAACTCAGACTCGGGCATGATCTCATTTTTAATTATGTTTTTTACTTTTTCAAGCATTAATAATGATTCTTTTTTTATTACTGCATCAATTTTAATATGAATTTCTTTATGAGTACTTTTATTAAAAATCACAATTGCTTTTAATACAGGCTTGTGTAAATTCTCCTCAATCAATATAGATAGTAATCCTAATTGCACCCTAAGTGCAGGATATATTTTATGATTATCACTATATTTTCTCTCAATTAACACTATGTTATTATCCATTTCAATTGCTTCATCTATTTTACCAGATAATCCATATTTTGTTGAAAAGAATTTATGTGCAATAATTTTCTTTCCAGAAAATTGTTGTGGAATATACTTCAAATTATCTTTTTCATGTCGATTATGTAATTTACGTCCTGCAATTACAGTTCCTCTCTTTTGTTCAAATTGTTTTAATCCTAAAACATTAATAAAATATGTAAATTTTGGACAGAAAGCATATTCTACTACATCTGTAACAGTTAAAGGTAAAATCATAATACAACACCTGCTTTTTCATCAGAAACATATTCTTCATCAAATCCTTTTCCAATTATTTTGATCTTACCAAAACACTGATTGCAAGTCAATATGAGATAAAATGAATCATTCTCATCTATAATTATTTTTATTGATTCAATCAAGTCTTTTTTATTTTGTCCAGACAAACCACCACAAAAAACACTTTTTTGAATCCTACTAAATCCTTGATTTTTTAGGATATGGATAACTGAATTTCGTGTAGAATTATCACTAATGTCATAAACTGCATAATACATACTCTTTTTCATGTATTGGTATCATCCTGTATTTTTTTTATAATTTTTTTACAAAAATCCCATGATCGTATTTCAATAATTTTACGTCCATTCTCAACATATGCCGAAATAAAAAACTGCCTTGCATTTTTTGAAAGAAATATTCCATTTGTAACATCGTCTTGTATTTCAAACCAATCATCCCGAACCATTTTTTTGGTAAATGATGTGACTACAATTCTGTCTATGATTGATCGTACTACCTCTATTATATCATAAGATAGTGTTGGTTTCCCATAAGAATCAGAATGGAAAAATCCGGCATTAGGATCAAGACCTGAAAGTATAATTATTTTCTCAACATCAGAATATGCAATCCCATAAAGATAATTCAGAACTGCATTAAATGGATCATGTGCCGGATGCTGACTTCGTTTATTTACTGACCATTTTTTTGGTAAAATTGAAAATATAGCTTGAAAATAACCTGCAGCACATGCTCCTTCTAATCCTAAAAGCGTCGCATTGGAATTATCAGAATATTTGAGATTTTTTATTTTTTCTATAGAATTATTGATAGTAGAAACCGCATGTTCTAACTTTACAGGAGGTGTGTTTCGATTATTTTTACAATAAAGCAAAAATCCTTTTTGTTCTTTTAGTTTTTTCTCTAAAAGTATAACTGATATATCAAATCCAATAATAGTATCTTGATTTAAATATTGACTGCGTCTTAATTGTGTTGACTTTCCAAGAGTACTTGACCAAAGTCTAGCAACAGGTTTTCCAGACCATGTAGAAATTACCATCTGTATTTGTTTTTCAAGACACAGTCGTATTGCATGTGTGCTGATTAACGCATTGGCTGTAATTATTACTGCATCAACTTTTTCAGCAGGAATTTCAGTTTTTTCATTTTTTGATGAAATGACAAAAGAATCATGATTTCTTTTCATTGTGCTTCCATGAGTGCTTATTTCAACTATCATGGTATTTTCTCGATCACACCAAATCCCTTTGTTACACTTTTACCTAAACCTAGATATTCTGGTAGTAAAACATTGCATTCAAACTCTGCATAAATTCCTGTAAACTTGTTATTATGAGCAGTTACTGGAATGCTTTTAAATTTTATTATATTTGTTATAATTTTATGATCTGTAAAAATCTTAAATCCCTTTAACATTGATAGAATATTTCCAACAAGTATTTTTTCTAAAAATAGTTTTTTTGTATTATTTTTTAACTTTTTAAATTTTACATAGTTTTTTTCATTTAGTGCAAGCCAAGGTATTGTGAATTTGTATCTTGTATGTGTTTGCTCTAAACAATATGAATTATTTTTAATCTCAATATTGTTTAATGGTATTTTTTGTGTTTCAGTAGTTATGTGATCTAGACTGGACATGTTTTGAAAAACAACATCTGCAAACTCTGCAATTCCAATAACTGCTAATTTCTTTTCAATTCTTTTGTATTGTATCAGTGGATAGTGGTATGAATTATCAGAATGATGATGAAATTCTGAAATATTTGTAAATAAATGTGCCAAAAAACCTCTTAATTTTACTGGTGTAACTTTATAATCTGAATCAAAATCAAGTGTGATATAACATATTTCTATTCTTCTATTATCCATTTATCTAATCCTATAGTAGCATCATATATTGTTCCTAAATATTCTTTTTTGGGCAATAGTATATTTTTTTCCATCAACTCCTCATCAAAATATTCTACTCCGATTTTATAAACAGAGCATGGAAGTGTTGCAGTTAAAAGTCCATATTTTTTATAATTACTTTTTAATTTATTCTTTACAAGTGATTTTTTTAATTCATCCCAATTCTCATATTCTGGAATAAACACAGAATCCCTATCATATTCCTCAGACAGATTTTTTTTAACAATGTCCCATACTTTTTCAAAATCTAAACATTTAATATAATTTTCGAGTTCTTGTGTATTATCACGATTAAGTTGATTCCTTGCAGAAATTTCACTATAATAATTTTCTAAAATATTGTATAGATCATTAGAGTTATGAACTTTTTGAATTATTTCCCACGACTTTTCATATTCTAGTTTATCATAGGGGATATTATTATTATCAATTCTAAAAACAACCAACTTTGCATCAGGATCTAATCCCTCTCGATTTAATCTTCCCATAACTTGTATGATATTATCTAAGGGAGCCATTTCTCGATAAATATTTGAGAAGCTAATATCCACACCTGCCTCTACTACTTGTGTAGATACTAAAACATAGTCTTTTTTATCTGAAAGATATTTTAAAATATCAATTCTCCTCTTTTTTTTAATTCCTGAAGAGAGGTATATTTTTTCTTTATCATTATGATTTTGTTTTATTTCATTGTAAATGTTGACTGCCTTTTTTCTAGTATTTGCCATAACAAGTGTTTTATTTATTTTTAGTGTAGATGCATTCCAAGATTCTATAGATATCTGTTTTTGTGTGTGATTAAGATAGTCAGATAAAAGTTCTTTTGAGATAGCTACTTTTTTTATATCATCTATTTCATTAGGTATTGTTGCACTAACTAAAATAATTGTAGTTCCCATATATTGACCCATTTTTAAAAATATATTTTTTAAGTTAGATAAGATAAATTTAGGGATTGTCTGAACTTCATCTATAATTAGAACAGAATTTCTAAAGGAGATTAGTTTCATTTTATCTCTTACCTTGTTGGAGTAAATTGTCATAAGTAATCTTTGTGTGGTGGTAATAATGAATTTTTTATTAAAAGATTCTACCAAAAAATTTGGCTTTGTAAAATAGCCTTCATCATTATGATCTCTTTTTCCTTTAAGTGAATCTGAAAATATGTGATTGTAAATCAAAACATCTTCTGTTTTTTTATCTGAAAGTGTTTCTTCAAATTTCCTTTCAAAATCTTCAGTTAGTGCCAATAATGGTGAAAAATAAAAAATACGTTGAATATTCTTGTCATTTTTATATTTTGTAACCAAATCAAGAAATACCTTGGTTTTGCCGATTCCAGTAGGCGCATTAATTACAATTATGTTTTCAGAATAATCAAAATTCTCCATAACTTGTTTTTGAAATTTGTTTCTCATAGTTCCAATTTTTTGCTGTTGAGTTTTTTCAGATGATGTTAAATTTTCAATTTTTTTGGGTTTAGCCAGAACTGAAGTATCTATATTCAGATCAAAATTAGGTATACACCATGGCTCAAAACTACCTCTATCAGCTTGGAGTAGCGATGAAAATGCACAAGACATCTCCAAATATTCATCAGGGGAATTCTTTGAATTTAATTGTACATCAAAGTTCATGGGATATGAAAATTCTTCAAAACATGTATCCCAATCAAGTTTTGAGAATTCAGGAAATGATGATGTTTGAGATTTAAATTCAGACAATAATTTAGATATTTCATCTTTGGTTGCAGTTATTTTATTTTCAGTTATTTTATTTTCAGTTATTTTATCTCCAGTTACATTTCCAAGAGATCGTCTAATTTTACCATGATGCCCATATATCAACACAGTAATTTTTTTAATTGTGGAATAATCAAGATTATTTTTCCCTAATAGTGCATCTACAGTCCATGCAGAAAATCTTGAATGTTCTTTAACATATTTCTCCAACATTTTTTCTTCTGTTTGATCTCTATTGCTTTCTGTTTCGTGAAACATTTCTTGATAAACTGGATTTATCTTTCCAATATCGTGTAGCAAACCTGAATAAAATGCCAAAGGTGTATTAGTAAAACTTGTTTGGGAAAAAATCTCGTCAGATTTATTTGCAACTTCCAAGAGATGACTAATTAGGGAATGCTTTTTGTCTTCTATTGGATGTGAAAGAAATTCTCTAGTACATACAGACAACAAAATCTCCAAGATTGTAACATTTTGAATATTTATTTAATGGAAACTGGTTTATTTTACATTCTGCATTGTTTGAAGGGATCCAATATTTTATTACTCTGCCATCAAATTTTTCATCATTAAAAAAATGATGGATATGTCTTTCAATTATTATAGATCCTCCTTCTGAAGATGATTGTTTTAAGGGTGGTCTAGTGTCAGGTGGGTATGTTTCTAATTCATCTAATAACACACATTGTGTTTTCTCACCTTTTGAATTAATTTCTTGTGCATTAATTTCTTTAAAATCAGAAATTTTAGCATGACAATAAGCATGACCAAGATATGGGGAAAAAATAAACTCATTTTTCTTTAATGCATTTGCAAGTTTTTCATAATTTTCATTATCGGTGATTACATAAATTGTATATTCTGGATTTTCAACTAGTTCTGTTTTGAATGGTTTGGTTTTAGATTCCTTTAGTGAACGATGATTTGTAAAAAATACCACCTTTTGAGGTTTAGATTCAAACTTTATACCAATTTTAGTATTTTTGAAAAATTCTTGAAATTCCTCACCGTATATCTCACCTAATACATTTGGTCTTTTTATTCCAATCATGGCTCCCAATATTCCCACAACTGCACTTTTTGATGGAATATAGTATACAGTTTGGTTTGATGTAACAGATGGATCTCTAAATGCTGCAAATGCTCCTGAAATCCTAAATGAAATTAGTTTCAATCTAAAAGAATTTCTACTTTGAGCCCTTTCTCCTTGAGTTCTGATGCTAATTTTTGAACATCATCTGAAATGTCTTCAGCACCACAAATTCTAATTAGATTAACTTCAGATTTTCTTTTTTCCATTACTTTAATTAATTCTGAGAAAATAAACGGTGAATCGCCAAGACTCTTTGCCATTCCTTTTAGATTGGAATTCTCATTGACTAGTTTTGGCAAATCATTGTAAATTTTATTTTTGTAGTCTATATCAATATACAAAATACTACGTTGAGGATACTTTGATCTAGTGATTAGTTGATTAGTTCCATTCCAAAGACAATCATGAACCATTGATATTTTTTCTTCAAACTTTGTAAGTATTGCTTTGTTTTCAATATATTTTGAAAGGTTTCTAGGATTAATTGCACCTTGGACTTTGATTAATGCATACTCTACTGAATAAAATTTTCCAAATGTAGAATATTGTTTTCCTTCTGCTTTCGATTTACCAACAAATCTTCCTACAATTGTTGGGTTGATTATCTGGACTTTGTTTACACTTTTAGAAATTCCAAATTGTAGTGGGCCTGTCAATTTTTCTGAACTGCCTTCATTCTCAGATCCCTTTTTTCTTATTGGTACAAGAGCACCAAAAAGAGGGACATCAAATGTTTTCTCTAATAGTTTTTCAATTACATCTCCACTAAGAGAACCTACAATCTCTTCAGCTTTACCATCTGCAGCTATAGCGTTTCCGTTTTTGTCATAATCAACAAATAATGTTTCACCTTTTACATCCCTAGCATAATCTCGCATTGTTCTTTTAATTCTAACATCAGTTACCATTATGGTGTCATCAGGCATTAATCTAGGCTGATTTTCAAATCCAGGATCACCGTTTGGGTTCTGCATGGACTCGTAATAAAATAAGATTTCACTAGTCATACTGTTGCCCCACTTCCAGTATAATATCCCTTGAAAAAGAAATATGAAAAATCATTTGATGCTACATCATCTGTGATCTCTTTTTTAGGTTGCATAGTTGTAATCTTGCTGGTTACATCTTTTTTTAATTCATCTCTAATTTTAGATAATTGGACTCCACGACCTACTCTTGAAACAATAAAACGTAATCTTTCTCTATCGTATTTTGAATAAGTTAAAATATCAGATAAAGAGTTGTCAGTTTCTTTATTGCTTTCCTTAAATTCAATGTATGTTCTAGCAATCTGACCAATTTTTTCTGCAAATTCTTCATTTAAATCCAAATATGGTTGTGGTAAATTTTTAGATAATAAAAGGTTTATGCAAAAATCGGTTCTCAAAAAGAATTCTTTTTGTTCAGATTTATTTTTTCCCGTAGATACCCATTCATACCTTTTTTGCTTTAAAATTTTACTAAAAAAGGATAACAAGTAATTTTTGGGAATACTGTTTCCTGCAAGGAAGTTCTTTACAACATAAAGATATGTGTTCCAAATTGGATTCTTGCTTGATGTGTCAATTAACACTTTTTCAAAACATAAATTGGGAATATCTTTACTGCTTGAAAACATTGTACTCATCTTATCCATTGTTAAATTCTCATCAATTAGTACTTCTTGTTTTGCTTGATTGGTTCGTATACAAATTATCTTTAACTGTGCCTTTTCAGTAGTTCCTTTAGTTGAAAATGAGATATAGTTATCATAAAGTTGTGTTAGAATACCTTTTTTTGTCTCCTTAAATTTAAAATCAGGATCAGAAATATCAACAAAAGTCCAGTCTAATCTATTAATGGTAAATGTTTGAGATGCATCAACTGAGATTTTTTCTAGGCTAACATCTCCAATGCCCAAATTTTTGTAAAAATTCTCTTTTTGCATACAATTTATGGTAAATGCCTTATCATCATAAGATAGAAATTTTGCAGTTTTTGTAGGGGTTGATGCATATTCTGAAACAATATTATCAAAATAATCTGTAAAAGATTTTTGTTTAGAACTTTCTTTTTTTGTTTGTGATTTGAATTCTATTTTTGAATCATCAGGTAAAATATAAATTCTAAATGAAATTTTACTAAATTTTTTAAATTCTGGTTTGGTTTGTTTTTTTGCAGATTCTAAAAATGTTTGAATAATGTTTTTGTATACTTTGGTATTTAGAGTGCTATCTTTATCAATTAATCCAGATGCAACATATTCTAAGAATAGAGGATTGGAGTTTAGATGGTATTTTTCTTTGTCCAGCTTTAGTGTAATTGTTCCATCGTAATTGTTGTTTTGGATTTCATCATTAGTCAAATCTAAAGTATGAGTAATTTGATTTGGTTTTTTTCCAATTGATAAAGTTAGTTTAGTTTTTGATGAACTATTTGTTTCCAAGTAACCATAAACCTCAACATATGGATTTGCTGCAGCAGCGCCAGTTCTATAATCAGGCAAATTAAGATTTTGGATGTCAATGGTGTTAAGAGGCATTTGTAGCCAGTCTTGTAATTGTTTTGAATCTTTTAGAAAGCTACCTTCGCCATATTCTGAAATTGTTTTTTTATCAACTATGGTTTTGTTATTTTTGTAGAAAATTTTCTTAAACGGAAACTGTTTTTTAGGATTGTTTCTGGTAGAATTCTTATTATTCTGAAATAATTCATATGCAAGCATCTAAAACGATCAATTCACCACAATACCCTTTTAATTCTTTTTGTATTTCGATTCGGTTAAAAAAAGAGATTAGAATAATGGGTTCTCTCGAACTTTGTTTCCCAATTATTCCATCTAGGCTCAAAATATCACCGAAAAAGATTTGGATCTGAAAAGATTGTACTCATCAAATGCCTGAGAAAAAGTATGATGACAGACGATACATCTCACGTGGAAAGTTCTATGTTTTGCATCTTGATGATACCTAAATGGAACAACAAGGAGTGGAGCAACTAAATAACAACAAGGTTGGGCATCCATTTGTATATTCAGATGAATGCTTTATGGTGATGGCATTATTTCGTAACACTGTTGGCACTGCATACAGACAACTACAGGGAATAATTGAGAAAATTTTAGGAGAAGAGAATTCTCCAAACTATTCAGCAATATACAAGAGAATCAACAAGATTATCTTAGAAGATGATAATGGCAAGAGTTGGTTTTCTGATGGCAAAATAAACACTGAGATTGTGTTTTTAGCAGGTGACTCTACTGGTATCAAGCCAACAAGTAGAGGAGACTGGATGGGGGAGAAATAGAATGGAATGTAGAGCGTGGATTCATCAAGATGCACATCGTGGTTGATTCTAAAACCAAAAAGATTTACGCAGTATCAATCACTGATGATTCTCATGGTGATACCCCAGAGTTTAAGAAACTATTTGATGAAGCGTTACAAAATATTGAGAATTCTCCTAATGCAGTAGCATCTGAGGAATTATCTGTTGGTGCCAGATGGTGCATATGATTCTAATGATAATTTTGATAAATGTGAAAAGAATAATGTAACTTCTGCAATTCCAGTAAGAAATAACTTTTCTGTAAAAACCAAAGGTAGTGATATAAGAAAACAACAAGGGTTGTTACAGATTGGAAACAGCAAAATGAATCTCAAGAATATCAAAATCTTTGATGATTTGACAAAAGAGCAAAAGATACAAAATAGAAAACAATGGAAGAAAAATATTGATTATGGCAGCAGACGTTGGTCTGTAGAGATTTCATTCTCCACATGGAAAAGAATTCTCGGAGAAAATATCTCTGCCAGAGTTTGGTGTAATGTTGTAAGGGAGATAAAATTCAAGGTAATGATATACAATTTGATGATTGATAATTCATTAGAACAAGAGATGGATCAGAATTAGATGTATGGTTTGTTTTGAGAGATATGATCAGAGTGGAATTGGGAAACAAAGTTCCAATTACCCTAACTTAACACCAATCACCCTAACTTAACACCAATCACCCTAACTTAACACCAATCACCCTAACTTAACACTA
>JAULKO010284726.1:0-16274 GCA_032356045.1 Mediaster aequalis | reverse complement strand
CTATTTCCTGATATTTGTGTTTTTCTGAAATATTAAGTGGATTTCTGGTAATTAACATTTACAGATGGGTATACTTTCTTATTGAGACACCCTGTATAAATCACTGCAGGACCAATAAGGCGTGATATAATTATCTGTAAAAACAAAGTATTTTACTGTCGCTATAATTTCACCAAAATAACAAGAATACAAGCTGAAAGGGGTAATCTTACAGCGATTATTAATAATTTTGCCAAATAACAGTTAGTGACATCATTGGGTTATTATAAACTTATCATATCAGTTTAGAATTAAGTCTGTAATAAAAAACAATACGTAAAACATCCAATAATTTAATCAACCGTGGTTTAGACTTTTGCATTCGTGTAATGAGATTGTGCAAAGAAATATCAAATATAGATAATACTTGAAAATGACTTGTTCATTGATACATTCACGGTCCGTGATCGGTATACGCAATTTGTCTAAATTTGGTAGGAAAAAACTCGACTTTAATGCTGTATCTTATAGCCCCTGGTTACTCTATCTCCTTCCTAAATCCGGGCCTCTATTCATATAAACATGAATGTCTCACTTAAAGAATATGTCCGTGCAAATGAGATCAGTACACGTACAGACGCCTTGCGAGACATATGACACAAGAATGCCGGGTTGGTTTACGGATTGCAAAGCTCCATCGCCAACCTAGCTTGCTCCAAGGCTGAGCCGAGCCGGCCCGGCCGGCCCAGCCGCACGATCCCGGACTCATAACTCGATGACTGTTCTGACTCATCCGTCATCATCAAATTGGGCAGCCAGCAATGAAGTCCGGGATTTAAAGGTGCAAGCAGCACTTGCTTGATTTCGGACGAGCAGACATCATTTAAATATGTGTGTATAAAGTAAAGCAAACGTTTTCAAAGTATGTTCCCTTTGAAAAGTGAATTTGACATTGTCAATCACCCCCCCCCCCCCCACAGGATGATTGTTTTCACATGACATGAAGCAAGCATAATTCAGATTAAAGTAAAATTTCAATCACATTTATATCCCACTCAATATGAACGAACTACATTTGAAATAGGGAATTTTATGTGGCCCTTCAAGGTAAATACATTTTGAGTTAACAAACCCATTGTAAGACAGCGTATCACTGCGTTTTGCAACAGTATCTTTGGTGACCGCACAAAGTATCACACTTTTGTCGTCTTAATGTATCCCTAACAATTCATAGAATCTCTCAGTCAGAAATAAAGGTCAGAAATAAGGAAGGTAATTCATATATACATTCTGATGGCAAAATCTGACGTTGTGTTAGTCACCAATTGATAAATTGACACCCTCTCGTATCCAAACCTTGCCACGCCCATGCACAAATACAGCGATGTATCTTTAAATCGTACGGCGGAAAGCCAATCTCAACGTGCCGGCTAATTTTTGTTCCTACGGGCAACGAGTGACATTAGACGAGTATAGAGCCCATACGCACGTATACATAAAGTCGTGATATAAAACTAAAGCCTAGATTGTGATCAAACTGGACACTTGGAATTACATTGCAGTTTTGTCGTAGTTTACTAAATCACCCCTTTTCGCTTATTCGGAATTTGAAGACGAAGAACACTTAGCGCTTAAAAAACCTATTCTCATACGCAGTTATACGGAGGGGCCTTGGGCCTATATCCCCAAAAAAGTTTGTCTTGCCCCCCCCCCGCCACGCCTTTTTAGTTAACGAAATTTATGGGGCTTACGGGATTTTCTTTTAATGGAAGATTTCCGAAAATGTTCGGACGATTTCTGAAATTCGGATCCTCAGAAAGTGGTTATCACCCATTTATTTTATTTATTTTTGCCCCCCCCCCAAAAAAGAAAATATCGGTCTATAACCGCGCCTACTTAAGAGGGATTCCATCCGTTAGCCAAACAGGTTTTCCCTGCACTATCCCCTCTCCAATCAGAAAGACAACCCAATTACGATCAGATCGAAAACCAGCCTCGAACGATCTACATAAAGAAAGTTCATCTTTCAACACTGGTCAAATGAGTAGCAAAATATACATGTCAACGTGTAGCGAGATATATATTACTGTCGAATATTTCGCCACTGACTATGATCACAATGACCCATAAAATTCCTAAATGATGCTTGTTAATTGATGTCGACACGAAAAGATAGACTATTTCATTGGACATGAAGCGCTTGTATCAGATCGCAGTCTCGAAATCGAAGACTTCAAAATTGTCAGACCTCGCCAAATTCTTATGAAAATGACACTGGTCTGGCGTGCAGACATGTTCTCGGAGCTGAGACAAAGACAAAACGGACGATCCACAGGCATTCGCTTAGTGCGCGTGGGACGTGTTATTCTTCAAAATAAATGTGACAGATCATTTTGTATGTACGATAACGGTTTGTGTTTGGTGTGAAAACAAATCAGTCTGGGTAACGCCGACAGTGGAACCGTGGATATTCAGTAAAGATGTACGCGAATTCTTGAGATGTTCTTCAGGCACATTCACGGGGTTTTGTGTTTGGTTTGCATACCATATACTGAAATTCTACTCCTTCTTGTGCCCTAATGTATTTCATCTGCCAGTTGAGGGAATATCAAATAAGGGCATGCATATAGTGCCTTTTGGACACGTGTTGGTGTGTAACGTATTCAGTGTCGCTTTAAGATTCTTGTTTAGTTTGAGATGAAAATAATAATAACAATAATAATCTCTCAAAACGGCAATTCGTTTCTTTTTTATTTATCATTTTCGCTTTTGAATGTACATACGCATTTCACTCATAGCCCTGTGTTAATTTTATGATTTAATATTTTACGTTTATTTCATTCGCATACCGTACGTGTATTACAATACTCTTTGTATCGTACGACATAGGTCAAAAGTCAAAAATAGTCCTTGCAAAATTAATGTACGATACTGATTCGATAATATACAGAGATTTTCACCATGCATTGATATCTGAGTGAAATATTCAACACAAGAAAAAATTATGGAGAACGAGTCCATATTGCCCATGAATATTAGGGCCATGTCACATGTCGCATGCACGTGGCAACTCACAAGCAATCAGCTCCAGACAATCTCCACGAAGAAAATACACTCACATTTCAGTTCCATATAACTGTCTTAGGAACGTCAATACACTGTCAGAAAAATGTCTTTTGTGCTATCCAAGCATTCCTTTAGCCTGCAATGCTGTTAGTTGCCTCCAAGGTGCTTGTAAAAAAAATATTATTATTTATTATTAATATTATTATTATTATTATACATGGCGCAGGCAATATGGAAGCGATCATCAAGAGATATCGGAGACAGTCGCCGACTGGCCCGACCGCCCGAGCATCATAGCAGATAATCGGCGATCTGGACAACGAGCCGAGATCATGCTTTTGTGGATTGTCTGACGTGGCTTGCAGATCAATCAAGTGGGCGACAATGTCTGAGTCTTGCCACTGTTGTGGCCTGTTAAAGTATTCGATTGCCATCACAAAAATTGCCATCACAACAAAACTTTAAGGAGCTAGCCTGATAATGCAAAACCGGTTATGGTGCCGGTTCATTTGAAATGCGAGACATAATTACAATTATACGAGTACAGTCTCTGTGGAAAAAGGCGCAGTCTTTTATGGCTAATATTATTTTATGGTAACCAGTTTTGAGAGCCTGATATTCGAAGAAATTTCGAAACCTTCAGACATTTTCAAAAGATTTTATTCATATTTTATGTGGGGGAGGGGAAAACCAGAATGCTTTTAGGAGAGCTACCCCCACCCCATCCCTTCACCTAGCCCACCCCACCTCTTCACCTAGCTCACTTACAGTAGTTCCTACATGGAAATGCATTGATGGTCATTTGAGGAATATTGTAATATTCCGACTCGACAGCTGCAAGTTGCTCTCCGTGTCTGTTATCGATCGGCGAAATGATCACGAAGTATAATTGAAGGTGTGACTCCTCTTTGAGACGTCTCATTCCGTGCGTTCCTTCCGCGGAATGATTGCCAAGCCAGATCATTTCATTTCAAAGGGGATTCGATTGTGTTCGCCGTGATCATGAGATGAGCGACTCCTCTTTCGTATGGGCAGGAGATAATTTCTCGCGGCGCTTGTGCGGTCTAATGAGGGACGTTCAGAAGGAAAGGATGCATTTTAGAGCATCGTCAAAATTAAGTATTTAATTCCAAAGGCCAAACAACTATGCAGAAGAACACATAATAAAATGATAGAAATAAAGTCTAACTACAAGATCATGAACTCGATCTCTGGATGCGAACAATAAGATAATCCCTTAACCAGATTTTGTGTCTTGAATACTCGTCAGTCGATGTAATCTTTGCCCTAGATGGCATGGGTGACCGCTTGTTGAATTCTAAAATGTTCTGCCTACAGACCTTAAAATATTTTTGACATTTTCCGAAAGCTAATACGGCCTGAATGATTGGTTACTGTCAAAAAAGAAAACAAGTATCTCGCCCCACCCCTTAAAACAACGGACAGCAGGACAAACTGTGTTACACTGCGCCCCCAGTTTTGTCCAATAGGTTTGTCGAAAATGACAGTGCATGTAACTGTAAACTAAGCTTGGTTTTGTATCTTTTTGGACCAACGGGGCGTGACCACTGCACTATAGTGACAATGCAATATAATGATACATTGTACGTTTGCCTCAGGAGACAAATTAATATGTCTCCTTAATAGTCCAAAACCGTAATTCTGAATTCAGAATCACTCTTTCGTGATTCCACAAAGATTATTCCGCGAATACTTCGAGCTGAATTTGTTACGCCCGGGAGCGGGCCAACACGCAGCTCTTTTATCTCGGCGTCTCCAGGATGCCATCTCGAGTGCTCTCCTGCCTCGGCGGAGGACAGAAAACATCTCCATACCCACCCCAGGAGAAATCAAGGGAGGAGCCGTCCGAGTTGAAAGCGGCGGTCTTTCTTGGCCAAACACTGATGTCTTTCACGATAACACGACGATAAAACCCCAGGGCAATGCGCTGGCGAGAAATTCACCTGTGGACCTTCCACAAGTGCAAGTCAATATTCAGACATTACAAGGTTTTATGGGAAAGCTTGCTTTTGTCTCCAAGCGGATTCAAGGTGTATACAGCGTGATATTTCGAGATTTCAATTTGCGCTTTAATGTTGGCATCGCTCGGGGAGTCGGAGATGTTGTTGCTGTACCTAAATGCAAGATAGGCTCTTATACTTACATCCCGCGTGAAGTTCAGTATGAAAATGATGACAGCACGCGGCAAGATAGCAAGAGCAACTGAGTGCAGGAAAACCTAATGTAACAACCCCAGGTTTAAGTAATGGGCAGCTACTTATAGGCAGCCTCAAGTCTGACAACCCGTTTGATTGATTTGTCTCGTCCTTGCATTTGTGCTATGTCCGGACCTACCATATGCAAAGATTTCTAACCAAGGCAAAATATTGAACCATTGCGGACTGTAATTGTATACACAAACACGTCAAAATGCCGATACTGAGCTATGTCACTATCTTGTTGAAGTCGTAACAAGATCCCCACAAAAGGAGTAAACCCCCCCCCCCAAAAAAAAAGAAGACTGAATACAAAAAAATATGTGATTAGAAATTGGAATCGCTTTTATTTTCACCCCCATCCTCCCCTCTCCATCGCCTTTATATGCCACGCCCCATTTTCGGTCTATAATAATGCAATGCCGTGAACTTTGCACAAGTCATGGACATTTACCGACAGGCGAAGACAACTAACAATCAATTAGGAAACATGTTCAATTATGTAAATTAATGTTAGGCCCAAAATGATGAAATCAATGATTCAAAACATTACCTTCGTCCTTGTAATCCTCTTCACCATGGTGACGCCTCTGTACAGATGAAAAGAGTAAACAAAAACATGAGTAAATCATTTTCCCTTGTTATTGATATAAAGTAAACACTGCCATCAACGTGGAGCGCTGAACTCAAAATCTTGGTGGAGGCTGCCCATTGTGAGTTCGACCCCAGCCGGGGACCATGGTGTTTGTGTCCTTGAGCAAGACACTTTGTCACAAATTGCTTCTCTCCACCTAGGAGTAAATGGGTACCTGTGAGGGCAGTTGTGGTTATGTGGTTGATTAGCCCATGTGCGCTTAATTATAGCAGCCGGGGCTGTATACTCCCCAGGGAGCTGAGAAGGTTTCAGGAATGATTAATGAGCCTGGGGTAATAATGTAGCGCCTTGCGTACCGGTTGATATGTGCGCTTTATAAATCTGCATTATTATTATTATATACACTAGCATGCACAAACACGCACAAACCTCTGGTTTTCTCTCTTTTTTTTCTTATGCATACAACACAATTAATTTTTTTAGTGTATGCTGTTGGAAAGAAGCACTTGGTTTGGCCTATATATAAATTCATCGTTGGTAGTCATTTTATATTATATCGTTGGTAGTGCATAATAGTTAATGAACGGCGTCCTCACCTTCAGAAAGATTTTCAGCCCTCCCTGGGGAAAGTTGTTTTGTTTTGTTTTGTTTTGTTTTGTTTTGTTTTGTTTTGTTTTGTTGTGTTTTGTTTTGGTTTTAATTGTGCGCCACCTGTCGCATCCCTCGTGGTCCGTCGGCAAATCTTGGATCCCCCCCCCCCCCCCCCCCCCCCCCCCCCCCCGCTTTCAAAATGGTCTAGCGACGCTCCTGATTGCTCGGTAAATGCTGAAAGATTTTGTGAGAATGTTTTTAATTTGAAGGGAAAATTCCATAGCTTTGCACTTGCGGCAAGTATCGTGAAGGCCGTACGTTTGAGAACCTGTGCAAAGCGCACAGGCGTAGAAATAACTGCAATACATGTTCACACAGTGAGCGGTACTCAAGGCAGGTCAGATTTACAAGCCAGCCTTAGCAGAGACATCACAGGTAAAAGTAAAAGTACTTTCTTTGCAACAACAAATAAATCAGTGCAATGTTGAGAGAGGTTTTAATAGCAACGTACCTTGTGTGATTTTGGCCTGGCATCCACCACGCACGCCGCCACAAACAGCACGGTCAAACAGATCGCTACAGCCCGCATCATGATGTCCGTAGGCGCAGCTCTCCTAAAAGACCAGTGCGAGAGAAAAAGAGAAAATAGTTCGTAGTTCCTAAATTAAAGAGGCCGATCTCATCGTGAATTGTGCAAATAAAAGACAACGGACAACGGACAAACACTTCAGATCCGAATATGGGTTAGTTTTGTAATTTCTTGTGTGTATTCATGTAGTTTCTTAAAACTTGTAGCTATGGGTGGTATGATGTAAATACTACTGGAAAAGGTGATATTTTAAGTGAACAGCCTTATAACTTACCCCTCCCTTCCCCAAGGTTGTCATTTTTTGTCAGTCGAGCAAAGTGCCGAATAGTATAACGCTTGTAGGAAATAAAATAAAATTGCCAAATAAAATGGCGCCACCAACATCGGAAGGAGTCCTAGCCCCAGCGCCCCACCCTAAACAATTGTGAGCGCGCCACTATCAAATTTATCCTGTCATTCTGGACACACTGTGAACCTCGTCAGCCGAAGAACTTTTTGTTTACACCGAAGGAGATTTGTTTTTTAAATGTATTTCTTAGAGTTGTGGTTACAATTTAGCGGTTGGTTGGCGGACTAACTATATGCGGGAAGACGTAAGTCTCAGATATGGCGGAATTATTCAGACTTGAGATGAATTAATGCATCAGCTTTGGGTCGAACGCCTTGGGGTTGAATGGGCTGAGCATGAATTAGGCAGAACAACTTGGCACAATCGCAATGAACAGTTTTCACGCTGACATACCTGAGCGTACACTCGTCAAAGCACAACATCATACCAATTTTATAGCTATGTTGAAAAATCATGAGAAAACATTTTCCTAGTGAAGCAAGAAGACAAGCTGGGGTGCTGAACGGAAGGGGGAGAAATGTTGCACCGAAGTGTCTGTTTCCATACATCAGAGTCACGTTACACAACATCTGCGAGAATAAATAATCCCTCGGTCATGTAATCCTCATTTGAATAATAGATTATCGCCACACGAATAAATCTAATGAATATGTTTCATACGAGCACGTTCGCTCTGTGCCACATTTCATTTCCGCATTGACGCACAAACCATCTTTATTCGACCTAATCCCGAAAGTATTACACACGCCTGTGCAAATAATTCAGCGAATTACGCTTCCCACACGTCTATTTATGAATCGATCGTAGAAAAGCCCATCCTTCCACAAAGGACAAGTTAAGCTGCCAAAGAAAAAAAAACTGGTCATAATTTGCTGTTATTCTCTAAAAGGATTCTTGAAAAAAACGCGATATGCTCTACTCATTAACATAAGTTATGCAAAGCCATCCGGCTACGTACTATACGATAATGGTTATTTATAATAAAAGGTGCATTTACTGACGACGCGGGGCATATAAAATAGGCTCGTTAAATGGACAGAATATGGTAGAGTATATGTTTCACTTTATTCATACGAAAGCTGTATTATCCGCTCCAAAAATAATTATATGGATCTACTAATGTTGAAGGCAATTTTAACAATTTTTGTACCCTTGTCTACAACGAAACTTCGGAATTCGGTGTCTTAATCTTTTAACATTTGCAGCAATAATTTATTTATTTATTTATTTATTTTTTTTTTTTTTTTTTCGTATTGTTTTACCAGGGTAGCCCCATCAGTTATCAATGAACTGTTCTCCCTGGGGGCCCTAGGTACACAGAAACATTAAACAATACAAATAGATAAGTTAATGTTAAAACCCAATCAAAAACGTATTAAGAAACTAAAGGCCTATATTATTACCACAAAACAAGGTAGTTAAAAAACAACTAAAAATAAACTAAACTTCAACAAAGTGTGGTCTGTAGTTAAACATTTAATATTGGTGCAATAATCGCCTTATCTCCTGGTATAATAATCTCCTGAAATAATAATGATATGCATTTGAAAAAACACTTGGACTCAATAATTTGTTAGGGGTATGAACAATTTCTCGTGGTTCGCAAATTATATATCTTCCCTTTATTTTAATGAAGAGATCTTCGGAAATGTTTTCACTTCCAAATTTATGACTTGATAAGAGGCCAAGCAGTCTTTCCATTACTCACATTATTTAAACAACAACACCAGCAGCAGCATTTTAACTATTATGTCATTCATAATGCGCGTATTGAAATTTCACGTGCAAGCTCTCTAGCCACTGCCGAACCGTCCCCGTGTTGTTTTTGCAGATAAAATTACTCGTTTTCGTCCCATAGAAATATGATGCAAATCGCTATTCGCATACATACCATTCACCTAACAGTCACTGACGAATACGTCGAATTCGAGACTGGAGTACCTTAACCGACAAAGAATTGTTTTGCAGAGGAGAGAAAATATCATATTACAATATTATAAGCCAGGGATATTAAAAGATCTGAACGGCAAATGTCAAATCCGGCTCGAAATGCCAGTGATATTCGTCAAAATATTTTCGCTTTGGCCAGCCGTCATTGTAGTTTCATTCCAGTTTATATTCACAGACCTACAGAGTAATAAACTCCCTGCGTATGATATCATACGTCCGAGATGGCTCCATCGTTCTCCAAGAAAGCATCGGCGACAGCTTCAGTTCACTCCCTCACCTGTACCCCTAATTCACGGCGATTCCCTGATGAAAAATATCATTATGATAATGCTGAAGAATGCACGGGCTTACCTACCTGTTGTCGTCAGTACATTGACGAGTACGTGGTACTGCTTACATTGATCCCGTATTTTGAAAGTGTTGTCTTTTTTTAATTTTTCAAACCCTAGACCTCTCTCACGAGTGAAGATCCAGACAGTAAACAGGAGTATTGATTGTTATTGTGTACTGTCTATATACCCGCAATTATCGTTATTCGTTTCGAAAGAGGGTTCACCCGTTGGCGCTGCAGTCGGTGTGCGCGTCGGGCAAAGAGGATACGTCAGCTTATTGTGAACATATAACTGATCGGGTTGAGTTGCATTGTGAGTGCATGCCTGTGTAATGAATAATGTAAGACGAAAGGCCATTATCTGCAATCCTTGAAATTATCGAAATGGCCGGCGTGATCGTCTTCTGAGCACCATCATCGCCACCATCGGAATCATGCATTGGCAACGGTATCTCCCATCAGTGGCGCACCCAAGATATCTTTGTAGGGGAGGGGGTGTTCTAAATTCTTTCTCACATTTTTTTTTAGACCCGCAAAAAAGTCGTCATGGAAAATAATTTTAAAAGGGGTGTGCGGGGGTGAGGGTGGCGGTTAGGGCGCTTTCTTAAATTAGGGGCGTCAGGAAAATATGTAAAATTAGGCCAAATAAAAATAAAATGATTGGCGTCATGTCATTTCAAAATGAGGAGGCGGGCATTTGTTACTACTATAGATCATTTGTTACTACTGTAGATCCTACCAGGCCGTATTTTCCAAGATGGTGCCTCCCCCCCCCCTTTTCATCAAGATGGCTTCTGCCGACATTTGAGCCCACCGAATCGATTTAAAACGCGTTATAAATCGACATTAAGCACCATTAAGTACCATAGGGAGACACGCTGGAGTAGAAATAACGTTATTGTAGAGACACCGAACCTTAGGGAGACATTTTCGTGTCTCCCTATTAAAGGTCAAAAGTACCCTTCCCAGAGATCGTGTCTGGGGTTTGAAGTACCAAATTGTTGGGAATGCTCCTAAAATAAGATTACGTAAGTTTGAAGTTCATAGGTCAAAGGGTTATTTTACAGCAGTCAGGTAAGAGTTTTGTACACATCTCTATGGGAGTGTCTCCCTTCTCGGTCAATATTATCACCGTAATCGCCATCATCATCATCCTAATCCCCACGATCTTTCAGCCGTATCCTACTCATCATCGTTATGGTTTGGGGTTGGATTTTTTGTTTTTTGTTTTGTTTTAATACTAAGTTCTGTCTCATCTACAGACTGTCCATGTATATCTCAATCCGAATCCAGAAATGTCGTGTAAATGCGCTTCTTTTAAAATCAATATTTCGCGATAAGGAATCCCAATCTACTCACCTTCTTTCAGGATACAGCCTTGGCAAAACTGTTAGTCTACTGACCGTAAAACTAAGAGAATATCTCAAATGCGAAATGGCTGAAGGGGACGCGAGACTGCAGTGAACTTCACACAGGGTTGTAAAATATCACAACTCGTCTTTGTAGCTTTACCGTCTCTCGCTCGATGACTGCTGACTGAGTCACCCAGACAGAATGCCAGTGGAGCGTATGTAAACACAATTTCGTGGCATTTTCGGGCACACCGCATAACTTGAATTCTAATAAATCTTGTTTTTGTTGTATAAAATTGTCTTCGTAAAGCTGACAGCAAGCTTTTAAAGTAAGATTGTAAACACAGTTTCTGTATAGTCAGTATTTTCAAAGTATTACTAAAAACATTTTTGATGAAATACAAAATGGCCGTCCATAGCATTAGTCACTGTTTGAAATTAGAATTCCTAATTACAAAGGAATCAGATGACAAATCCCAGTGAAAGCGCACAACTGCACATACAGAACGCATCTTTTTCCTCAACTAGCTGCCCGATGCATAAATTTAGGTTGCACTAAACGCAAACATGTGTGCATGGAATATCGTTCCACGCAAACTTGGCTAAACGAAAAGTTTTCGTTTTTTAACTGGAAATGTTAAGTTGTTCATGACATACATCATTATGACATACATGCACTATATCATTTTACACAAAACCGTCCTGTGCACAAAATATCAATTCACAGCCTTTGTTGTCATTACACACATAATCTAGAAATTGTTTACTGATCAATTTAATAATGTCACTCAAACCAATGTTCATTTCATTTTCAATTGTTTGAATTATTATTACATGTATTAGTATTCGGATGTCTCTGCACCGGTACTCGCTCCATGTATCAACTGACACTAACGCGGCCCCAGCACATAACTGTCAATGCATTCCTGTTATGCCAGCCTACAGTGCCCCAAGCATTTATCACGATTATGCTGGGACAAGCTAACAAGCAGAATACAGGCATATTATACATTATGTTCCCCTAATAAATTCAGCACCTCGACGTCTTCTCCGTTGTTTCAGCGGCCTCTGAATTAACAGTCAATAAACCCGCACAGTTCATATTGATCGTGCGGGCACCGTCAACAATTCCTGTAAGAATCTTTAATTTGTTTTAATCATTAATGTATTAATATTAATATATTATTAATGTACTCTATCCCATGTTGTGTCTGTCCACGAAACATTGAATTATTTTTTATTTATTTTTATTAGCGCAATCGCTTTTGCAAATAGACGAGCCCATGAAAATAAATTGACATGTAATTTCGCTTAAGTAACTAGCCATGTTCATAATGCAATGACTTGCTGAATTAACTTGTCTCCATGGTGCGAACGGTATTGCACTGTATTGCGGAAATAGAATGACACATTTTTCTGACGAGTTTACACAGTCTATCCACTTTATTAAAAGCCTAAACTCGTAACAATTGCTTCGTTTTACTTCATTTTAATCACTTATTGACAGACAAATAAGTCTCGAAATTAAGTCTCGAAAAGACTAACAAGTCTTGAAAAAAAGAAAGGTACGATTTCTTTACAATGTTTAAAAATGTGAAACGAGTCTTCTGATTATATTTTGCTCAAATGACCCAAACAGTACATTTAGCATCTGGACGATGGTTTGTAGTGACTCTCGTAAATATAAAAGTCAAATGTTTTTAATCTGTCTTTAAAGGTCATCAGACAATGCTGATGTTCAAGGCAAAAATGATATATTGAGTGTTGACAAACGAATTAAACTATACTCCCCAAATCTGACAAAATAAACAACAGTCGCAAACATTTGTCTTTTTTTCGGGCAAACTACACAAAAAATCAATGGTACTATCACCACAGGACTATTTTGACCCAGAATTCCCCTCCTAAAAAAACGTGGAGAAAAGATTCATCTAAATTATTTTTGTTAAAACACATTCCAAACAGACCACGGTGCTGTTATAATACCATGCAAATGGCGCGCGGTTTTAATCCACAGTCAAAACGGCGCCATACATAGCTGATTGAAATGGCGGAATATTAACAAATGTTTCCAAAACAAACACAGGGTCTCTGGTGAATTGGAAACATGAAACAGAGATTGTGAAAGCTGTACCTCGGACAAAATATTTGGATAAATCACCCCAAGTGAGCCCCTTTCCTGTGTACGACCTCGGGGGGGGGGGGGGGGGGGGGGGGGGAATTGCGAGCAGCCTGGATCGCTGGGTGTGCGAGGAGCTACATGTAGCTGTGTGGTTGGCCGGGGCAGCCTGTGGGATATTCATGGGCTTCGATCGCTTGTAAAACTCTATATAGTCTTGATTCGCCGTGTGTTTATGAGCAGAATATGATTATGAGAAGCGAGGAAACGATTACGAAATGCTATATTATGAAGACGGCAGGACGTCATGACATCGGTGGCTTTTGACTTTATTTTGGAAAGTCAGATTGTCATCCAAGACCGTTACTGTATGTACGGAAGCGGTTCTCCTACGCATTGAATAAAACCAGTTAGTGACTTTAAGAGAATAATTATGTTCAATTCACGTTTACAACCAGCTTATTCCATTTTAACTATTACGGCAAAATCCATACAATGAAATAAACAATTTGACAGCAATGGACAGTAAAGAAAAAAAATAAAAATGAAAACAGCAATACCCTTGGAATCTGGTAATCTTGAGGCAAGGAATACCGAGGGAATAGCAAAACCAGTTATGAAACGCAGGATAAAAACATCGTGGCTAAACAAAGCGATAAACAAAATGATTTTATGAAAAAAGTTGCATATGTTTCAGATTGTACATAACAGCTTATAGCTACTTACGTGTGCAATCAGCCAGAATAATGATGATGATATTCGTGAGGAAACACCATGCAGCGCATTAAAGGGAAGTACTGGAGACCAAGGCTTTTCATTCAGCTCCTTCCTGCTTTCTCAAAAAACCTTTGTGCAAACCCCCCAAAAATGATAATATGGGTAAGATGAAATATCAAATTCACAAATTTTAGCTATTCGCTGATTGGGGACGAGCGAAGGGGGCGTGTGTTTTTGAAAATCTACCATGAATGCAATGTACCGAGCACACAAAATTAAAGAAGTCTTTTTACTTCAATTGTTTTCTGGTTCTGTGCTCCCCTTTTTGCGATCCTTACCCTCATCTGATTTTCCGGTGATTTTAATTTTGCCATTAAAGACTTCCACTGAAATCGTTGAAATTGTGGCAATTTGCAACCAAGGAGCCCCTAATAAACGCAACTTCAAGGGCCAATTTCATAGAGCTGCTTAAGCACAAAATGTGCTTAAGCACAATAAAACCTTGCGTATAGTAAAACGGGTTACCAGCCAAAACTCCATGTGATGTAGGCCTATATTGCTTGTGACTGGTATTTAGCTGTTGTTTGCTTAGCATGACAATCACATGGAGTTTCGACTGGTAACCTGATTTTACTAAGCAAGGTTTTTTGTGCTTAAGCACATTTTGTGCTTAAGCAGCTCTATGAAATTGACCCCTGGCTTTAAACCTTCTTGAGACCCGACACCCGTACGCGTACCTCGTAAAACTGTAGCTGCAAAGTATCTTGCATCATGGGAAGGGTTTGGATGATGTCATGTCAGTAATTTCAACCAGTCATCGGGGGATCTCAGTCATGATATAGACTTCATGCCAGTCTTGCGACGGCTTGGGATCGTTTAGTCCCTCAAGTCATAATCGTTTCTTTCAATATTTGATTTCGAAACGTTTCTTTCCCGTTTCCCGCCATACGAGTCGACGTTATCTGACATCAGATTATGCGGCACATCGTGGCATATTGTGTAAAAGGTGTTCCGAATTATCGACTAACAAGCTTCAGTTTATTCTAAAATTTGCCGAAGTTCTGAAATTGTAATTATTGTATCACTAAAGTTATTTTTCTAATTTTCCGTTCATCAAGGTTTGACAGATGAGAATTATCGAGAAACTATAATCTTGTGCATGTTTCAATCAGCATGCAATTCTCGAATGTTTCTATTTACCCGTCATTTCTCATCCTTTTTTGAGTTCACATTCCAGTATTCGACTTATATTTCGCCTGTTAATTGTCATAAAATTATTAATGTTCATGTGTAATACAATCATCATGTTAATGATTCTCCAAGAACAACACACAAATCACGAGTTGGACATAAAGCCTGATTTCATGTAGTCGCAATGAACCAGACACGCAAGACGACAAGTCGCAGACTGCCGGGACAGAGACGGTTCATGACGTCATTCGACCAAAAGGAAAAGAAAATGGCGTCCGAACCGTCGAACATCTTCAAGTAAAATCGTTATAATTTTTCAGAAAGCTGGACTGGTACTTCACTTCAGCAGATTTCAATGATGGCAAACTAGTTTATTAACATTTGCGGTGGAACATCGTTTTACGCACGGCGTGCAGCATGTGTATTTGTATAGGCTACGACTCGACGCAAACAGTTGGCAAAGTTCTCGGACCAACTTTGCCAACTAACTCCGTCCCTGTTTACGTCAGTCACGATGCAAGGTTTCCGTATGTCGTCGTTGCCCTCGGGGACTCTTCAGCGACGCTGTCGGCGATTGTAACGACTATATGGAAACCATGAGGCGTAAACTAATTGATGTTTTACGGTCAACTTCTACTAAATGAATCGGTTTGATATGCATGCATCAAAGGCAATGATGTATTTTAACCATCTGAAACCTTCTGGGGAAAAAAGGTATTACTTCGACTATACTTTCCAGGAAGTAAGTAGATCTTTACGATTATGTTCGAAACATTGCGGTCACTGGTCTTGATCAAAACAGAAAGGCGTGCGTAAACGAACCAAATCACTAATTTCACAATCTAGTCTGGTTACCACTACCAGACCTGACGAATCTGACTATTCTCGACGATACCAAAAGTAGGTCTGGTGGGTACCAATTTCCACGTGACCACAAGAGGAGGAATTCCTCCTTTTCCCGTAAACGTCCGAAATCTTCCGAACTCGTTAAGTAACCTTCGAATGTTATCGTTGATGTGTGCGATGGTACAACAAAATGCCTGGTATGCCTGTTGTCGATCCAGAAATTTTTGAATTTCAATAAACTGAACCTCACCCGTTGGCAAAAATCAATTTTGCTGACTGTATCTAGCAAGAGCGTTTTTTTTTAATGTTGCCACTGATGACGTCACTCGGACTGACATTGTTTTCCGTCATGATCTATTTTTAACCGTGATTGCTATCTGACC
>JAULKO010284423.1:0-16302 GCA_032356045.1 Mediaster aequalis | reverse complement strand
AATTCGTGCACCCCGGGTGCCCCCCCCCCTGCAAATTGGACCCTCGTTATACGCCGCTGAATGGCACCCTTTGTCGCTTGTGTTCAAGGCAAACCACTCGAACCCAAACAGATTGACCGAAACACCGGTCACTTGAGTTGCCTCGGAAATGCTTCGATCGCCCCGCATACATACGTTTCATATCTGCCGCAATACCTATAACGGTCCTGTTATTATTATTTTTTTTTTTATTTCGAAAATCTTTTACCGTACCATAAATTTGTAAATAAAAAAACAATTTATTTAGTTTCTCTCCTTTTGTTGGTCATGTTTTTGCAGTGAAGTGCCACTCAACGCTCTCATGTTTGTTTGGATTGCAACTCCCCGTTTTTGATTAAAAACTTTGGTTTTGAAACACAATAAATTGGAAAATAGTTAATCGGTTTGTTTTGAAACACAATAAATTGGAAAATAGTTAATCGGTTTGTTTCATAATGACTTGTCAAGCAATACAATAGTTGATGAGCGTACCTGGGTGCGAAGATGAATATCTTTCTCTGTTTGACTGAATGTATTGGCTCTTCTCAGACATTTTTCTGACTTCATCACTGATCAGGCTTCTTAAATAATTGAAAGCAGTCCCAATCCCAATTGATAACACGTTATAGTTATTGATGACAAGTTATTGATGACAGCGCGTTCCATATCAAACACAAACACCCACAGACAGTTTCGTTTATAGTGTATACTGAGGACTTCCCACTGTCCTTATCATGGCTTCTTTTGTTTGTACTTTCTTTCAATCCCTCTCATTGGCACACGATTTCCAACCGAGGACAGCTTGCCAATCGAGGACCTTTTGTCCTCTTATGTCATTCTTTTGTTCCCTGTCCCCGATACACACCATAAACACGCACAGGTACCTGTGAGGTAATCAGGGTGGACGTCCCTATCAAACAATTCTCACGGTTATTTTAGCTGTTCATTTTTAATAACCATGCAGACCATACTGATGCGGATTGCCCGTTTCAAATGAGTAGTTCCCACCCATTCAACTGTAGTTTCATTATGCCAACTCGTCGTATAAATATATAAATTCAAGATTTATACACGATTGTGGAACATCAGTGTTGCATGCTAAGCTTGGCTTTGAATGGATGACTGGAACTTCATTTTTTGTCTGCGAGAAGTGTCGGCAACCAAAAATAAGTCACTGAATACGATGAAAATTCGAAAGCAAAATGAACGCAATGTTCGAAAAGGTCTCTCTTAAAATTACGCCAGAATGTTATTTCTTTGGAAAAAGTCCTAAAATAATTCAGCTCTTCGACTCTTTAAAATGTTATGAAAACAAACAGCTTATGCGATGCTGTAAAAACTTACCCGCAGACTATCGAGAAAATAACAGCTTTGCTCCTGGTTAAAATTACGTAGAAGAAAAGTTGTCGGTTGATTCAGCGAGTTCTTAGTTGTCCTATCGCTATTTGCTGTTAGAGAGTTGAAATCGTCTGTGACTGAGCTGCCCCTGATGTAGAGTGGATAGGTTCACCAATCTACCCGACTCATATACGGAAGCCTTAGCCAAACCACGTACAGCCACGTGACAAACGGTGGGAGGTACCATAGGCTCCACGCAATGGGAGGGCCGCACTGATGATTTATTAATAAATTGAAGTAATGACAACAGAGAGCCAAAAATCCCCCATTATTTCCAAAATATCATTGGCTTGATTTGCAGGATGGATAGGTCTAACCCAAGCATATCATGAAGGTGATGAAAGTGCAGTAATGTGATATTAGCAGATGAAGGGTCCGCGACATGAGCAGTAACATTTCAGAAATTCAAACATAACACTAGATTGCAATTTATCTGTAGATAATATTTTTGAGCGATTGAGGGCGCCATGACATACGACATTTTTGAGTACATAAAGTAGTAAATGCACTCTTAGAAGTAAATTCACATAATACTTCAATGAAAAAAATATTGTAAAATGTATAACAACATGTTTACAAAGTAGAAAATTTAACTAATTTACTTGTGTGTGTATATATATAGGCCCCTACCCCAAACAATTCCAAAAGACCGCGTCCCCAAGTATTCCAGAATAAACTCCGCAGATTGCAGACTTCATGAAACGGACGACACAACTTGCTGATCAATTACACCTACCATGACACGTCATGTAGGTTAAATGCAAAATACCACATAACCCGTCTACCAATAAAAGTGAAAGTATAGAGTAAATACATTTCTCTCCAGTGGTTTTATGCCGAATGATAGACGTAAACTTTTGCGTGCCTGTTTTCATTATTTGTATTGTCGCCATCGTTTAAAAGATCTTCAATTTATAGAAGTAGTAATTGTGGGAGGATTTAAAATATTGATGACAATACTGTCGTGGGGTTGCTTGTATAAAGCTTTATGCAAAGTATCTCAAAGCGATTCACAATTATTATTACCCCCAGGTCATCAGGCTATGAGATCAGTTTGATCTTCTACCTCACATTTACTCATTTAAACTCCTGGATGGAGAGGAGTAATTGTGATAAAGTGTCTTACCCAAGAACACAAGCACCCGTAAGTTTCGATAATGTTGATTAAATATGCTGATGTAATGGAATCAGTTCCCGTCTCCATGTAAAGTTTAACCGCAAGTATTGTAACAGACGTGGGAGGACTACCATACCTTCGGTAAATTACCCGCCACTCGCGCGCCCACATACACTTCACACATTAGGCCTACATTTGCTTCACAAAACATTTCCGTTTGGGTAAGAACCACTTATCGAACACGCACAATACCACAGTGCAATGAACTGTTTTAATTTAAGCTCCGACCAAAAGTACCTTCTGTAGGCAACGTCCATAATTTGTTAACCTGACTGCGCCACTCTTTACAAGATAAGGAACAGACACGGAGACGGATTAACTTCATACATTTTGATTCTTGTAGATTTGATTAAAAGGTCAAAGCTCTGACACGAAGTATCATCCCTAAAGGAATATGATATACCATTGACGTTGACTGTCAGTATCTAATTCTTCATTAGTACAAGGTCTGGAAAACATCCATATCAGTGCTTAGGTCAATTCTTCGTCATTCGAGTTTAAATGTTGATGGTATAAATGTATCAGACGTTGTATGAAATGTTCGGGATCCAGCAATGACCTTTTCTAAATGAGCACATAGTTTGTGCACTTCGTGCAAACGGTTTTTAATGGCCGCGATCTGTTACCACCGGCCGTAAAACTCTCAAAATAGAAACTCGATTTCATGTGTCATTTCTGGTAACAATATACCTAGCAAAGAGCGTGGCCATTGTAGAAATTACACCGGCATCGTGGAGAATGTGTCCCTAAATTACAGAAAAGCCATGTGTGTTGAGTTGATACTATCATTGTTGTATCGCGTTTCATCGGTATCGTCAACTCCACACGGGCAAAATAGGATGAGCACAAAGTGCGTATACTGAGGCGACCTTATGAGAAAGTTCATCTGGGCAAGTCGACATGCTTCAAAGCAGGTCTCTCTATTCCCATAAGCCCTTACAGGTTTTAAACATCCGTCACCTTCATGTAACACAACTCCAAATGAGAGATGATGTCGAAATTGCGTGTTATCCTGCTTTGACGAGTCATTAAGTAATTGCATCAGCTAAATTGGTTTTGGGTTTTTTAATATGAGTTATTAAATTCAACGTTTCAATCTGTATTGGGAATGACCCCATTCGGTGAATATGATAAGGTCATGCAATCCTAGCTCATCAGAAAGGGGTTATCTTACATTTTCGGAATAATCCTTGGGTGTGAAACGCAATTACAGAAAAATTGAAACGTAGAAAAGCAAGTCTAGTAAATCTTAAAGGTTGATCTCACATGATTAAGCGTCACAATACACAGGAACATTCATCGTAACCTTGCTGGGTATATACAGTGTTCAGGCCCGTAGCCGGGGGGGGGGGGGGGGGGGGGGGTCGAACGACCCCCGAGGTCCGCTTTATTTTTTTAAAGGTCCAGTGACGTCGATATAGACGACCGATAACATCGTTCGTAATAATTTGGGAGTGAAAGGCGCCCCCAGGGGCAAAAAGAGTCTCAGCCCCCCCCCCCCGCTTTTCAAATAATTTTCCGGAAGGAAATATTTGGGGCTTCACTTTTTGGGACATCACCTAAATATCGTTAAAGCAGACTTTAGCGGGTGTGGTAATTTTTACATTTTTAATCGATGTTGTACTTGAAGAAAACTTCAGAGATAGTTGCTACTTTCCCCGAACCCAATCGTGCGTTTCTATAAGAGCACGTCATTTATAAGTAATGCAAGCATGATTAAGCAAGCTGGTGTGAATAGTCTTTGCAACCGTGACCATTGGTGATTATAACGCGTGAATGGTCATTTAATTTTACTGAGAAAATCAAGTGCATTTTATGGTTCAACTTCATTAGCCAAGATCATTATTCACCGCGATTTTACGTTTATGGAATAAAGGATTAGAAGTCGTTATCATCTGTAATAATACCAACACATATTAAAAACAACAATAAAAACTTGTAAAAACCTGGCATGGGGGTGGTATGACAGTCTTAATCAATACTCTAGCTTTGACTGCATTCAACAAGATTAAGTTCAGTAAAATGCAGTTATAAGCTACCATTATTAATGATTTATGTTTTTACATGAACATTAATGTTCCAATGAAAGATTTTGTTTAAATACCGAAATTGTAATTGACATGTCTTGGGCGTTTTTGTTTCCAATTCACTTAATCCACTTGCCCCAGATACATAGTCAGCCGCCGTTGCAAGAAAGGAAGACATGGCTAATTTCAATGCTATGAAGCACTGAAAACTGGCGTGTTGTAGACACAATGCAACCTTAAGTTACATGACTTGATACTGTCGCTTTATTCTGTTACTTCGTGTGAAAAAATGCACAAACTCTATCGGAGCTGGTTGTCGTTGCAACGGTAGTGGTCGTGGCTTCTGTTGACCACGGTAACGATATAGCCATCGCAATGGTCAGGGGAATATGTAGAGACACCTCATATCGCGAGGCTATTGAATAATATATCACCATGTGGATACTGTTGTAGTCACAGAATACGGCCAAACACCTTTGAAAAGGAGTTAATTTGGTAATTCCAAGCGTGGTTGGCCAAGGATACGGTAATTGTTTTATTTATATATATATATATATATATTTTTTATTATACGGGTCTCATTCCTATACTGAATATCTTTCCAGTTTTCAAACAAAAATAAAATCATCAAAAATATAATGGTTGTGTTGAAAGTAAAATCTTCAAAATCAACTATATAGCTACTACAAGGCCGGGCGAACTGCTGGAAAAAAATATTAAGCCCATTCCCTAAGTTTGTTTTCCTTAAAGGAAATTAATATTCCATTTTTGTGTGTGAAAGTTTATGATAATTTTCAGAAATTTTGTAACATTTTCGAGATTCCTTGGACAGTTTGTAAACAAATTACATGTAACTCGTTAAAATGGTTAACCTTCCCAAAATAATTTTAGCTCTTAACTCCCTTTGTTTTAGAACTATGCCTTTGTAAACCCAATCAATAATATAGGAGGGCACAAAGTAGGTCTACTGGATAAGTAATATTTGAACTGGCTTTTCCAAATTTGTATTCTATTAAGAGCATTATACCATAGTGTAAGTGTCATTCACAGCGCCATGGCCATAGATTTCTGATGTTTGCAGAGTCAATATGCCAAGTGTCATCTCTGAATTTCGGAGAGACAGATTATATTGGTCATCCGCATACGTGCTTTATAAAGTGGACGTATAACAATCTCCAAGCAACTACTGCTACTTAAAGGAGCTATTAAGCCAGGCATTTATTTAATCAAAAGGAATCATGGACGCAGACTATCGAGACCTCATGGGCCCTCGTGTTACGCACTTTCTATTGTGGTGCCATGGGTAAATTACTGTGGGGGCACATGTAAAATTGTAATTAATATTGCATGACAGACACAGAAGATTAAATGTGAACGGGCAGAATTGGTATCGTCGTGGTTGGGGTAAGCTGTGAAACGTACGACGAAGTGTCTTTAAAACAAGCAACGGCTGACTTTGTTTTAATAATACCAACGTGTGGCTTACACCCTCCACGAAGCGACGTGGTTTGGATTCAGGCGCTCGCTTGATGGGGAAGCCAGCGTTTAATTGACATTCCGTTTGCCCCTTTCCACTTGCATTAATAAAATCAATACAGGTGGGGATTTACACTGCCGTTACACACCAAAGTGGGTTCATTAAGCTCAATCCAGTCGAGTCAGACGGATTGGGTTGCCCGACTGCTGGTTAAGCTATCCTCTGACTTGTCAAAACAGATACCCGACTGGCGCTAGGTTTCACAAATATAATTTGACGTCAGTTAATGACACTTTCTTTCCAGCATTTTACAAATAAAACAAGAAGCAGATCTAGAGTTCAAACCGATTTTTCTTGATTGATTAATGTTTTTTTAAATACCGGAATTTGTTTCGGTATATCGTATCAAGCCATACAGCCGATAGTCGACACAATTTGAGTGATTCATCCAGGATTTCCCCATGGTACGATTCTTCACTTTCATTGAACAATGTATTATCATGTTATTTGGAGATTCAAAGCTCGAACATGAAGCTATGTAACCGGCAATAAGCTCTCCACTTGAATTTAGCTGCCGCCATTACCCGTTCAGTCAAATCTAGTTGGAGCCATTAGCCAGTGGTTTGTACGGTTACAGACCTTTTCCATCCTTTTCCAAGACCAGATAGCAGTAAATGTAAACAATGCCACCACGACGTGTGCACCACCTTGGAGTGATCATAGTTCATGTATTTATGGGCATGGTTGAACCACGTGAGCGCACACGGCACGCTTGACTGGTTTATTTGAATAAGCACTTCATTACCATCACTACACTGGCCGGTCCAACACGGGCGGTGACGTCACATGAAAAAGGTTTTGTTGTGGTCAAATCGAAACGCCAATTGTAGCTCTGCTGCTTGAAATAAGAGAGTAAGTAATGATGGGGTCAACAAATCTGGACAGTGTACGCAGTCTTAGTGTTTGGCTTTATTTGATGTACTGCTTCGCCACACAACCAGTGTGTGTCTAATTTCCACATGTTCCTTTGTTAACCCTGTTGTAGTGACCGATACGCCCCTCGGCATCCACTATTTTATTTACAATAAGGCAAATGAGGTATACCTTTATACTACTCGAAAACAAAATAGCAACTCTTGTAGTGGTATATTGGCCTTTGGCTGCTAGCTGGAAAATTGTCGTGAATGCCATGACGCTTTCAGTTTGTGGTAGCACGATCAAAACTTAATTCAAAATGTTGTCGTGCCTATTCCTATGACTAGAACGATAATTATTGACCTTAGCCTCCGCCCAATAATCTAGCTAGTATAAATAGATATTTGTCTGCAATTACCATACAGAGAGTTGTAAATCAACAAAATATTGTTCAGCATTTACGAATTGACTTTGATCCCAGATCGTAATCATCCAGCTTTTCTGTAAACAAAATACATGTACACTCTTTGACAACACTTACGCAAAGCATAAAGTCTTTCCGTTGGACTGTAGCGAAATTCAGTGTGTGTAACACAGATAAATTCCTGTGTAGTTAAATATAACTTACAACTTGATGTCGTTTAGTGTATATTATTTGGTTGCACAAGAAACTAACTGCATCGATGATCTATTGGAAGCCTCTAAAAAAAAAATAACAACTTGGCTTGTGCTCAAAATGGATGCTCCACCTTCAAAATTAACCAGCGGCAGACGTAAGAGAAATGTAGATGGAGGCTGGGCCTACATGATATTGCTTGCTACTATGGGCTTTTTCTTCATGTATGGCGGTTTGAGCAAAAGTCTTGGTGTGATGTTACCTACCTTAAAAGAGCAACTTAACACCCAGACGTGGCTACTTGGTTCCATCTTGTCTATCAAGGCGGCGATTAGAGATATCGCGGGTAAGAAGGAGAAAGGGAGAAGGAAGAAATACAAAGACTTGTATTAATGTCAGTACAGTGAAGAATTTATAAACCAGTCCATGAAGTAATTAATTACTAATTCAGTATTCGATGAAAAATTGAATGATTGAACTTTTCTTGCAGCAATACCCGCAACGGTTTTAAGCAGGAAAATACCAATTCGCTACATCGTGACAGCAAGCAGCATAATGATAGCCTGTGGAATGATTTTTGCATCACTCGCACAAACAGTAACGGAGTTCGCAGTCTTCCTCTGTGTATTTCAAGGTAAATAAAATTTAATTTATCAAATCTCATTTCTCTACATGTTTTTTTTATATATTTTACACTGGATTAAAACGACTGCACAGATAGATTACCTTTAAAATGCAGCCGTCGCCTTAAAAACCATGTCCGTGTGTCATTTCTTTTTCGCCAATGAGTAGGCCTAATATTATATTGATTATATTGACCAAACAATTGAATTATTTGATAAGAAAAAGAAGGCAAACAGTGCCATCAATGCCATTTTAAACACGAGACCGATCCTGTCGTATCCAGCTATTCAGTTATGCAATTGATATTCACTTAAAAGTGGAGTCGACAGTTTGCTAGTTTACTACCAGTACCACATAGATAGGATTGATCATAATTCAATGATAATTGGAATAAATTATTTTTCCAGTGAATTTGTTCAATCGGGGAATTATGTAATAATATATACACTCGTAATAAAAGCGTAAAATTCACGGGCACATTTTCAGGTATAAATATCTTTTTTTAAGAACAAGTTTGTTGTTGGATAAATGATATCTTTTCTTGTTACAGGTCTTGGGTTTGGTCTTAGCATACCTCTTATGCAAACGATTATTGGATATTACTTCAACAAAAAGTACGCCTTCGCGTACGGGGTTTCTTCGTCAGGAATCATGCTTGGCTTTATCATCATGGCTCCGTTAACTCAACTTCTGTTGGATGTGTATGGGTGGCGTGGAACTCTGCTTGTAATTAGCAGTATCTCGCTCAATCTCATTGCCTTCAGTGCACTAACGAGACCAGTTGTAAATCACAAAACCGGTACTGCCGAATCAGAAGACAACCTAAAGAACGTTGACGAAGGCACTGTGAACCCCGAGAGAATCAGATCATCGAAGAGTTGTGTCGTCGTGTCTACTGCTTCCGTAATCGGTGGGGTGCGATCCTTCCTGAAGACGTCAGATCTTTCACTTTTTAACGAATTTTCTTTTATTGTTGTCCTCATCCATTTTTGCACCTTGAGATTCTTAACCACCGCGTTGATCATCTACCTCGTACCCCATGCTGTCGACATGGGCTTCGGTAATTACGAAGCCTCCTTGTTTGCAACTGTGTTTGGTATCGGTGGTATAATTGGTAAAGTTGTATATGGTCCGTTGGTTGACCGTATGATAATTACAAGAAGAACAATGTTATTTTTGTCAACTTCGTTTATGTCAGCTATTCTTTTTGTAGACCATCTCTTGACAAGCATGGCCATGATGATAGCAGCAAACTTGATACTGGGTGCATGTAGTGGCATAGCTAACTGCATGGTTATGGTTATTAACCGCAGAGTTGTTGGGATTGACCGTTTTGCCAACAGCATAGCCTGGACGAGTTTCGTGAGTGTGGGATTCCGAATTCTGGCCGGATTTGTTCCAGGTAATCATGTTGTTCACATTTTTATCTAAAATGATTTCATTTCTACTCAAAGCTTATAGAAATAATTTAAGTCTTTTGGCATAGCGAATACTTGCACCCGCAGAGTATTATGATGTCAATTTTGATTCCAACCAAGATTCATGTGGGTGTGTTTAGTAAATAGTGGCGCTATATGACTGATATGAGCATGCGCATCTGCATAAATTGATTCAAAATGGCCAACCGTCTCATTCAAGTCACTCAAGCATAATCCATCAACTGTTATTGCATGCGGCAATATATCATTATACTTAGTTATAATTATTGGTTATGATTCCATTCATGTTTTTGGTTGGGGTAAATACAGTGATAACAATGTCATATCTGTTTAACTTCTTATCTTCGGAATACACTTCTTTCTCCATGTTAGACTTCCAGAATTTATTTTTCTCATACATTTTATTTCTTTAGGATGGATTTTCGACCAAACCAGCAGCTACAACAAAGTGTTTGTTATTCTTGGTGGTGTGTTGGCTATTTCACCCGCAGTTCTCGTAGTGGAAGGCATTTACAAGAGATTTTGCGTGAAGAAGGTACCAATAGATCCCAACTGGGAATGCGTTCTTCGTTGAAACTAATTAGAAGAACAATGCCGTCTTATATAATTGATATATCCCTGGGATGTGTATCGAATGTCCCATCAATCAGTTAAGATTTTTTCAAACTCTATCTGCCTTCAGGTTTCAAGAAACTTATGGGACACATAATTGGGGCCAGTTTAATAACAGGACGATCAGTTTGTGAACGCAGGATTTGTCGGGGTGTAAACAATTATTGTGCCTAAAAAATACGAGGGCGCTAGCTCATCATCAATCATTGAAGGCTATACACAAATACGGACATGTAATCTGTGGACACTCATACGTGTACATGTACACCGCACGTTTGGTCACAGCATTGTTAACCGCCACATTGTTTCTGAAGTGTTCCTCGGTTGTACTCGAACATTATTCTTGGATTCGTGCTTATATTGTGGAATGACAAAGACCTCGTCTTCTATGTGGGTTTTTCTCATTATCTGTTCGTTTTTAATTAAAAGTCTTTGTAATCATTTTTTTCTCGTACTACAGGGCGAGTAATAAACCAACCCGAACCCAAATATTTCCCGTAATTTTTAAATACAATTAACGGAAATCAGATTTGTAGGCGTGAAAGCCTAACTTACCAGCTTTCAAGTAAAACAAATCCAATTCACTTATGTTGTTGGCGAGTTATTTGACTTTTGAAGTCATGTATTGTTTCAGGACTTCATCCTGAATTTGAATCGTGAACTTGTCAAGAATTGTAAGGTGACACTTTTTCTTGTTGGACCAAATCAGTTCAAATCTACGAGGCGGACGCACCAGCTAACCCTCTGGATCTGCAAAATCGTCTCATTGCCGGTTTTGCCAGTGTCCGACACATTATTACACTGTGAACAAGTAACAATGGGTTCAGTGCCAAGTAACAATGGACTTTCATTGTTAGTGCACCATATTTCTTTTGTTAGATGTTCACAGTGTTAGGAGGTAGCTATAGGGTCTACTAGGGTGTGCTGTGTTCGCAGTGCGAACTAAAACCAGATAAAAGACAAATCATCTCCTTGAATTTTGACATTTTCAAGCATGTTGGTTTCAATTGAGAAAAGAAGTGAAAAACACGGATTTACACCGCTGCTCATTTGTAACCGTATTTTCATTCTTTTTCCAATGTTCTTTCACTCTTAATATCCCGCAGAATAAAAAAGTAAATGCACGGAATAGTTCCAACATAATCATGTACAGATAAGTAATGAAACAATTGTTACAAAAACGTTTTTGAAGATGTACTGTCCGTGCTCTTCAATAAATTGATTTTGTTTTCTTTTAACGAATTTTTAATCGTATTTCTTATTTCATCGGAAACAAAATTTATGTCCATTTTGTGACTCTGCAACTCGCATAAAAATGCTTATAATTATAGTAGGTTGCTTTCGCTCGTCCGCCGTAAAAAAAAATCAGCCCTGGGCATTCGATAACTAAACGTGGGCGGATTTTTTTCGTTCGATGCGTGATTTAAAAGTGAATAACTTCCGTATCGCTAGACAAATAGCAATTGATAAAAATAATTCTCAGAGTGAAACTCGAAAAGTAACGTCTTTAGATTTTACTTTTTACGACAGGAAGAAAAGCAGAAAAAACCTCTCGGGTTGATGACCCAAATTCAGCAGGGCAATTCATTCGCGTAAAACTGACGGTTTGTACTAGATATGTTTGCTGCCTCACTTCCTAGAATATATTGCACAGGTGCTTTGACAATAAATCATTCGTAGAGTTTGAGTGAATCTGGGCCCATTTATATCATTTTTTTCATGAATGATTATTTACCGTTTAGCCATTTTATCTGTCGGGTCGTTTTGACACATAATTAATCAATCATTGAGTCAAAACTACAGTTCTCCCCGTGTGTTTAATTTAATTTTGTCTCTACATGAACAAAATAAAGACAAGTTACACAACGTAAAATTTATCACCCTGCCTTTTGAATTGGGAGTGTTAACAAAAAGTTAAGACTCCAAGGGGGGGGGGGGGGTACCCCACTCCTGGATAAAGCCAGGTCTGTAGTTTGCGTGCCTTCAGACATCCCTCCAGCATTTTGCATTGGTGCGCGGTTGACGCAGCCAGGCTGGGGTGGTTGAATCAGTACTGATTTTACTTCAGTCTATAAATGATACAATGTTCTTGTTTTCACTCTGAAAGGTTGTCTCTCAAAAAACAAAACCTGAAAGAAAAAAAGGTTTGGCAAATTAAAGTATCCCGTTTGAACATTCATTTTGTTACGGGAGGTAAATTGCTCTTTTTTGCTTCAAATTTGATACATGGAGATAATGCTGAACTCTGAAGTTATGCCCCGCCCCTAATGAATAATTGATTTATGCCCCGCCCCTAATGAATAATTGATTATTATGCAACTACATGTAGATGAAATTCTTGCGGATACACCATGTAAAGACAGTAACTCAAAAGAGAGAAGTGTGGTTCTTAGAAGAACCTGAGGTTAAAACTTTTTTTAAACCTCGGGTTCTTCTAAGAACCACACTTCTCTCTTTTGAGTTAGTGTCTTCACATGGTGTATCTGGAAGAATTTTATCTAGTACTCTCCCACCATGCAAATCCTCAAATCACGCTGATTATTATGCATTTGAGGTGGGCTTAAATTTATTGATAAGAGTAAGGAGGGTCTGACGTTTCGATCCTAGCAGAATCTTTCTCAAAGGCCTTAGCCTTTGAGTAAGAGTCTGCTAGGATCGAAACGGCGTTGGGATCAAGTGGGACTTCAGCGCGCCCAACTACTATACCTGTCCCAACTACAGTTAGGCTTTCCCAAGTTAGGACTCTTTGGGAATACTCGCTAGTCACTGCTTCCTGCAGCGAAGCGAGTATTCCCGGCCAGCCGCATTCGTGGGGCTAGTTTGTGACCTGTGGCAAATGTGCCGATGTTTAAGACTTGTTATATTTTTATTACATTATTTTAATGGGGGCACAAGGGGCACCAGCATTTTCAGTACAGTGGGGGCACAGGGGCACTATCGTTTTCAGTGGGGGCAGAGGGGCACCAGCGTTTTTAGTAGGGGCACAGGGAGCACCAGCGTTTTCAGTGGGGGCACTAGGAGGCACCAGCGTTTTTAGTGGGAGCACAGGGGGAACCAGCGTTTTCAGTGGGGGCACAGGCCTAGGGGCACTAGCGTTTTCAGTGGGGGCACAGGAGGCACCAGCGTTTTTAGTGGGGACACAGCAGGGCACCAGCGTTTTTAGTGGGGGCACGCATGCAAGCGTGACCGAGAGAGGGCGCGTTTTTATGAGCTCCGCGTGCGTCCGAGCGCCGAGTACGCGTAAATGGCAACGGGTTGAAATAAAACACCCGCCGCTAAGTTGGACGCTGTCTTACTTTACTTAGAAACATCCCGTGAAGTGGGCACTTAGAAGATCTCGGCTAGTCACGATCGTGACGTCCGACGCGGGTGGGGTTTGTATTCGTGTTTACGCCTTTACACTTTGCACTTTACTTTAATTACATAACACACAAGAGTACGATAATCAATCAATTTAATCAAATTAAATTAAATGATCGTTTTTATCAGCATTCAAATTCGAGCGAAAATTATTGACGCTGCGAAAATGGGCTGATATTTTGACGAATTTGGCAAGGAAAACCAAGGTTTTTTTTCCATTTGTTTACGTGTCTTATCATGCAGTGTATGTAAAATGTATTGCCGTTGCAATTATGTCCAATATTATGTGAACAAACTGCGAACAATATTATGAACACTTTACATAATTATTGCAAATATTTCGGTCACCTTAAATACCACCATGACGAGAACTGTCTGGTGCAATATATTATAATAATATTGATCAGTGTACGTTTCCGAATGTCAATAATAACCTTCACCGGCATTTGATCTAATTGCTCAGGAAAAGTTGTCTTATGTGCATCTTCTGTTTAAGCTCTAGTGTGAACAATGTATCTCACAGTCGGCCAGTGTGAGAAGATTTATGGGTTTTAAATGAAACATTATTATGGACTGTATAGCGTTGGTCTCCTTATCTGTAATAAACATTGTCCGAACTCAACAAATCATTAGTTAATGGCTTCTAAGCCAAACAGTGGGACTATTTATTGCTGACATACCATGAACATGCCACTTGATTCTTGAGTGAGATTTTTTTTTTCTGGTAGCCGTGAATAATTCCTTGGACCACTGGGGCGTAGAAAGGGGAAATTAAAAAAGTTATGCAGTAGAGACATTTTCGAAATGAGAAACCTGATTCCCAGTCTGTTAATGATATCCAAAGCTATATTCACAAGTGCCTTTGAGCAATAGTGGTGGACATTAATTGCGTTTCATATTAATGTGGATTATGAAAACAGACATCGCTCTTTAATGCTGAAAACCATGGTGGATTCACCGTTTATGCATGGGCACAGTAATTGACGTTGACGCACCCCGGGACTTGTCTTGCGGGTTGGGGAAACACCAACCGTTTTCTACATTTTTTTCCAAACATTTTCCCAAAAGGTTCAACCTCATGGCTCTGCTTACGTACCGTTAACAAAAAATCGCCGCTAACTATAGCAAAAAAATCTGCGCCGGTTTATAGCGTATTTCACGCGTTAGCAAGAAATTTAGGCTTGTGCGCATACGTGCACCGTAACTGAGGATTCTGTGCTTACGAGGTTAATTAGCTCGGAATTTCTTTGCTAGCTCAGTTAGCGCAGAATTGGAGACCGTAATTATAAGTGCAGTATCTATCGGGCCCGCGCCCTTGTTAGCTATCTAGCGGCTGGCTGCAAACGTCTATTACAGCGCCCTCTCTCTGGACGACCATAGTACGGCACGATGCAAGATGGCGGCGCCCAGTGTACGTGGTGAAGAGGACGCTAAGAAAAGTAAAACAACTGGTTTATCCATTAGTCATGACGAAAAAAGTGACCTGCAATCGTTCAGTCGACTATCTTTCTTTAAAGGTACTTACTCGGTAATATTTGAAAGATGTAGAGCAGGAATAACCATGGCATGCAGGGTCACTAAGTTTCCATGCTACGCGTGACGCGTGACAAGCCGGCCATCATGGGCATCCGGGCGCGCGCGCGGCCGGGGTAGGCACTTGATACATTTTTCAAATACACTTTATACATCAGTGCTAAATAGGACTTTAAAGAGCAGCTATGACGTTACATTTTAAGTCACCAGTTGTCTCTCTTGGGTCGTGCATTATGGAGAAACAAAGATTTTAAGGGAGAATTTAAGGGGTGTTGGTAAAAGTCGGAGGTACGCGGAGCTAGCCGGAGGTAGCTTTTTACAACGTTTTTTAGCCTTACAAATGGTTACCTGTTTATAATATACTATGTCCATTCATCATTTAATGTCGCTTGGGAATTGTCTGTACATTACCACGGAGGAATGGGGGCCTAAAGAAATTAACTACTTCAATAATTTTTAGTAAAAATCACGGAAATAGAATATTATTATCAGGTAACCATTTCTAAGGTTAAAAATGTTGTAAAAAGCTAGCTCCGGCAAGCTCCGGCTACCTCCGACTTTTACCAACGTCCGAATTTAAGTGACACTTCACGTGTACATTTTTATTGTGATTATAATGTACACAGCATCACTGTCTGACTGTAAATTGTGACAAAAATGCTGAATAGTGAAAACTCAATTTTTTGGAAAGAATTCCATATCTCACCGCACTTTTTCTGTCATGGCCCATAGACTTTGTACACGAGGTCTAAGGTGGCAGTGAGATATGGAATTCTTTCCAATTTTACTCATTCTGGTCACTAAAAAGCTGCTAAACATTTGAAAATTTCAATCTCAATAACCATAAAGATATTAGTGTATACCATAAACAGCGCCCTCTAGCATTCTTTGTCCTACCTACCCGGGAATCAGGTTGGCACAGCCACGGTATACTTCCAGAACTGTAAGTGTAAGGCTCTTCCTTTTTAACCCTAACCACCTAGGCATTGTTTCTAGGACATAACCTCAATCCTCCTATATCCTGCTGTTGTAAAGAGTTAAAAGCTCAAAGGACCTGGATCCTTCTAAATCCTGCTAGTGTGATATGGCTAATGCCCTGAATCCTT
>JAULKO010284422.1:0-37080 GCA_032356045.1 Mediaster aequalis | reverse complement strand
GAGTGATGGTTTTACGGCCTCAACAGTGTCGGTAGGAGTCGTGGTGGTATCGAGTGTTCGTTTTGATTCTTCACGGGTTGAGGTGGTGGCTGATGCCCTTAATCCTGGTGTTTTCTATCAAGCGCAAGCGGTTTCGGGGCTAGCTCCCTATAGTTATAGTCTCGTTGATGCTAACCCGCGGTGGTTGATCATCCGAATCGGTGTATCCTCATCGGGTAAGGTTGCATTAAGAACAGCACTGCCAGAAGGCATTATTGCGACCATCGCTCTGGCTGTGACAGATGGTTTTAATAAGACCGCCACTCTGACAATGCAAGTCAATTTCCAAGAAGCAGGGATTTACTTCTCCCCCAGCGAAGTCAAACAAACGTTACCAGCTGGTCGTTCGAGCACGGTCGTTTTTTTGGCAGATGCCGTTGGTCAATCTGCTACAGTGGTTAAAAACTACCGATTGATAGACGCTAATCCACCTACGGCATTGGGTAATTTCAGTTTACCATTCGCCCCATCCGACAATGTGACAGGTAACGTTAGTCTTCAAGTCAGTCCTTTCTCATCCGCTCAATCAATTACTGTTTGGGTTGAAGCGTCGTTGCCGGGCGGTAGTGGTGTTACCTTATCAACCTTGTCGGTAGTGATTGTAGTGGTTGAAAAGGTTGAGTTTTTGTTGGTGCTCGATCGGTCAACCGTATTGCAAGACGATACCACTGGAGCGGTTCACACCGTGACGGCGGTAGGAGGTGTTACCAATGAATATGTTTATACTCTAGTAGATAATCCTCCTGTCGGATTGACCGTAGAGAACGTCAACAATGTCGGCGTTTTAGGTTTGACAGCACCGTTATCAGAGCGTGGAACATTGACCGTTAAGGTGGAGGTGGACGATGGTTTCAGCACCTCAACCGTGGCAGTAGAAATAGTCGTTGTAGAGGGAGTTCGCTTCAATCCTTCACGTATTGACGTGACAGCCAATGCGTTTGCAGTCAGTGTTGCCGTTCATCAAGCTCAGGCGGTCTTAGGACTAGCCCCTTATAGCTATGAGCTGGTCAGTACCAACCCGGCCTCATTACTATCACAATTAGGAGTATCATCAACCGATGGTGTTTTATCGTTAACATCGCCATTGCTAGTCTCTCTACAGGCAACCGTTGTCGTGTCATCAACCGATGCTTTTGGTATAGTCGCCAATCTGACAATATCGGTTGATTTTCAGAGGAGAGGTATTTTCTTCGTGCCAAGTGAGATACGCCGAAATTTGCTCTCCAGTCAAATGGGGTCCCTATCATTTTCAGCGGACATATACAATCAATTGCCGACAATTAGCTATCAACTATTATCAGTTAATCCCTCCGTTTTCCGGAATAGCTTTATCTTTCAAGACAGTTATTCTGTTGCTCCAGAAGAACAAGTAACATTATTGATTCATCCTCTCTCTTCAGCACAGCCGATAACGGTAATATTTGAAGCATCAGTTCTTGATGGGTCTTACGTTGGAGCCGTCACCAATCGAGCGAGACTGACCATGATTCTAGATTTTGTGGATGACATCACCTTTGATTCAGCCGCTGCCACTCTTTTCACTCACGCTAGCCAAGTTGATTTAGTCTACACCTTATCAGCGAGCCAAGGGGTTGGTAATTACCGCTATTCAGTGGCTTCTTTAACTTCAAGTTTTCAGACAGAAACGAGTATTGGCGAAAATACAGGGGAAATCTCCTTCTCCGCACCGGTTCCTGGTTTTATTACATTGATTGCCGTTGCTGAGGATGAGTCGGGTGGGCGTGCCTCTTTGACCTTAGCTATTGAGGTACTATCTGCGGTTGAACTGAGTGATATGACGATTGATACCGACTTTTTGGCGTCTGGCCCAGTGCTAACACTAGCAGCCAGCGGTGGTGCAGGTGATGGCTATAGTTATGAATCTGTCACCAGTTTGGAAGATGTTGAAGTGACTGAAGATGGGGTGATTCGCTTTAGAAGAACATTAGAGAGTTTTGCTGATTCCGCTAATCGTTTCACTGTGCGTGTTCGGGCGAAGGATCGTTTTGGTGGCTTTGCTGAAGGGCGGATTGTTTTTGTAGGAACAATGCCTATCCAAATATCCCCAGTAGCAGCGGTTGTTACTGTTTTACGGGGAGAGTCAGTTGGTGGCGTGTTAGCCAGTCTATCGGTATCGGGTGGTTTTGGTGGCTATCGTCACACCTTAATGAGTGAAGCAGCAAAAATTTTCCGTTTCTCTCCATTATCTAATGGTCGCGATTTTAGACTTAACCTGCTTGTCCCCCCAGCACTTGGCCAAGGTGAAATATTAGTGACTTTGCGAGTTGAAGACGATAGAGGAAGCACAGAGGCCGTTATCAGGGTTGTCGTTAGAGATAGACTTAGATTCCCTTCATCTGCCGTTGTTCAACTAACCATACATACAGGGGAAACGGGCGAGGTATATCGGGCCCGTGCCATTTTTGGTTTGCCCCCCTACACCTACGAGATAGTAGAAACGACACCAGCGTCTGCTGTGGACAATGTGCATATTTTAGGAGGCGATTTAAGAGTTACTCAGGCGTTCAGCTCTGAAACACAAGTTAGTGTGGTTATTCAGGTGACTGACACTCATCCGGATACGGCGCGATTGACGGTTGTATTAGACGTTCGGGAGGGGTTATTATTTTCTCCCAGTATTATCAGAACAAGAACACCACTGGGTCAGGCTCTGACTCTGTCAGTGAAGGTAGAAGCCGACAATATTGCAGGGGTGAGGATGAGTTTGGAATCAGCCAATCCAGCCGTCGCGGCCTTTTTGCTAACATTACAGAGCACGGATGGCACAGGCGTAGGGAATCTAGCAATTCCGGCCTTTGCGCAGGCGGCAGTAGTCAGTGCCTACATTGTTGCTGAGATAACGAATTCTGGTGATAAAGCTACATTAGAAGTTGTCATTGAGGCATTTGATGCGCCTCAGCTCTCGTCACTCCTCAGTAATCGGATAACCGTTCGCACGGGTGCTGTTGGTGCCTTAAATACGCTAATTGTCCGTGGTGGTGGATTGCCTTATGAATATTCATTAATCAGATTAATTCCTGGTCTAACGATTCTAGGAATGGGTGAAACGGCAGGAATTCTCTATGCCACCGTGCCGGTGGGTTCTCAGGGTTCATCGTTGGAGAGCGGTTTGTCAGTCACTGTCCGTGTTAGCGATGCCAACAATCAATCATCATCAGCGACACTCTCCTTTGCCGTATTATCCAATGTTCAATTAATTCGTTCAGTATTGACTTTGGACGTTGTCAATGGTGTGGTTGGGGTTAATATTCCAGTGATTGGAGGCGATGGTGATTATCGCTATCGGTTAATTGATTCTATGGCGCAAGTTGCCATTGACAGTGAAGGTTTCCTAACGCTGCTATCTTCTCTTGTCGCCCATCAAGCATTCACAGTTCAAGTAGAAATATCAGATGGCTTTGGCGGTGTTGGTGGCGAGATTATGACTGATTTAGTGATACGACCAGTACCTGAGTCGATTCATTTTCTTCCTCCTCCATTTTTTGATGCTTTACCATTGACCATCAGTCAGGATTCATTCCCTGGCGCATTCGCAACCCTGCGCGTTGCAGGCGGATACAAACCCTTGTATCGTTATACGCTAGTAGGTGATTTTCCGGTTTCGGTATCAATCAATGTCATCAATGAAGGCATTATTCTTTCCGCGGAAAGAGCGTTGCCGGTCAGTCGTTATATTATTGCCTTGACAGTGTCAGCCAGTGACGGGATTTCTTCAGATACGGCGATGGTAGTCATGCTCCCCAGAGTTCGCTTTGACAGCAATCTTCCATCTGTTCCTGTTGGTGCTACCTATACTGGCGTGCTTCTAACAGCGATGGCGAGCGGTGGCAAATTACCAATAAGTTATTCCTTGCTTGAGGTCTTGCCATCAACAGTAGACGTGTCATTGTCTTCATCTGGTGTGTTATTCGTGCAGTCAGCTTTAGGGGGTCTTGATGTGGTGAGACTGATTATTGAGGCGAGGGATGGTTTTGGTACAGTGGCTAATCAGACAATAGTACTGCAGGTGAATGAGCTGTATTTTCGTCCATCACGCATCGTCCGCCTAGTCGAAACAGGCAGAATTGCGGCTATTTCTCTGAGTGCCGTTTCATCTAACAGCGGTATTGTTGAGTATACGATTCGGAGTATTTTTCCAACAATAAACGCTATTGAAAATTTAAGGCTGGTGGCCAAGGCGGTTGGTACTGAATTGAAGCTTTCAGTGCCGACTGACGGCACTGTGACGGTAGTCATTCAAGCCTCGAGAGATGGTATGTCAGATTTGTTGACAGTCGCTATTTATGCGTTTCCCCCATTTTCTGATGTGTCCATCACTATTGCTGGAGGGCAGGTCGGTCCGCTAGTAACACTCCCGATGATTAGTGTTGAAGATTCTTTTGAATCCGGATCAATTTTTTATCGTCTAGCTAGTCAATCTCAATCCCTTCCATTGACAGTTGATGAACGTGGTGTTGTGCGATCAACTCTACCCTTTACGCAGGCATCGACAAATGGTCCGCTGGATACTTTCTTTGAGTTGTATGATGCTGACGGCAGAGTCATTCCGATTAAAGTGGTCATCACGGAGTTGTTTTCTGCGCGAGGGGGAACAGTCTATCTGGATAGTGTGATTAATCATGAAGGCGTTTCAATCACTCTCTCGGCGACCGGTGGACATCTCATAGAAAACTGTCCTTTAGAGAATTGCTACGAATTATCAATGGATCCTGCCGGTGTTTTAATGGATCCTGCCGGTGTTTTCACTGCACTAAGCTTTCCAGTAATTGATAAGTTGAATGGAACAAATCTTGCAGTATTGCCGAATTATCGTTTTGATTATGGCGTTGCCTTGACTGTCAGTGCACGTTACGTAGATGGTAGTAATATCACAATTTATACCGATTTTGTCTTTCATCCTCCAGCCCGGCAGATTAGCTTGAGCGTCTCAGCGACGGAAGTGAGCGTATCAGAAAAAATGCTGGCAGGCGGAGATAATGAAGATTTGCGTATTGTCACCTTGTCCGCGACGGTAGGTAGTAAGAGTCTTAACTTTCCGACCTGGTCGGTGACCATCATAAATAGCAATGCCAGAGTCCGTCCGATTGTTCAAGGCAGTGTCCTTATTCTGGAAATACCACAACCAGGCGAAGCCACTGTGTTGGGTGCCTCCTTTGTGCAGCCATCCATACCGGCGGGTCGCCATGAAATTATTGTGGAGGTGACTGATCCAGTCGATGAGATCGCAGTCTTTCGGCAAAGTCTGACTCTGGTAGTTTTGAGTGAGGTTAGTTTTGATGGGGTTAGCGGCGAAGCACTGAGCCTGACTGTTGGTGTGGCACAGCAGGGAGAAATATCCCAATTACAAGCAATCAACGGTCTTCCATCTTACCGCTACGGGAAAGTGTCAGTCAATCCGCCGGGGATGGACGGTCGACTCACTATTTTGTCTGACGGCTCAATATATCTATTGGCAGCCTTAGGGCGAGACATTACGGTCAGTATCGTTGCCAAAGTGGTAGATGGGTTTCAGGATTCAGCGACATTGACCATCGCAGTAGAAACAACAGATATTGTTTACCTTGAGAATCCGCAAGATTTATTACTTTTCTCCCAACTGCCACGGATATCAGTTCAGTTAACGACTGAATGGATTGCTTACCCGAGAGCATTTTCTATCGCACCATCGTCTGGCGATTCAGCCGACTATACCTATGAACTGCTGAACTTTCCTCAGGAATTCAATCGGGTTACCATCTTTTTCAGTTACTATTCCAACGACAGTATACCGAGCGTGTTGAATCCAATTGAGGCCTCTTTGTCAAATCAAGAAGGTGAAAGTTACATCATTGCCAATATGCTTGAGATTGCTAGAAATACGGAGACGAATGAGCCAGAAATACGGGTTAATCCATACCTGCCGGGTTATACAGGTTTACAATCATTCGTGGCGACAGTCCTTGTGCAAGATTCTTCGAATTTAGCGATTTCTGCTACATTGAACCTGAATATCATCGTTGCTACTCCGATTGATTTTATTGATCGGAGTGAAAAAATTTATCATTTCTTTGAAGGCTATCAGGGCGCGTTGCAGACGGTACAAGCCAAGGGTGGTCATGGTAGCTACCGCTACGTTCAGGTACCATCAACAAGAGTACCGAGAATAGATAGTGGTATTATTGAAGTTGATCCTGATACTGGCGTTATTTCTGCGGTTGCACCATTGCCAGTGGGTAATTGGGCCATTCGGGTTCAAGCGATTGATCAAAGTGGACAGAGTGGATTATTGGGTTTCGAACTTGACTTATTCGTTCCAGCGACGGTGAGAACTTCTGGGATAACGATAACCCTAGATTACGACACAAGCGGTCAGAGGATAAGGCAGTTACCGGAGGTGACCGGTGGCTATGATTACTCCACCGTCGCCTACGTCCATTACTATGTAGCCGCCTATTCAGAGACGGTTACCTTGATTACCTCGCAAGGTGTATCTGTATCTGTAAGGGCGGTTACCGTGACCAATTCTGTAGTTTTTAACAGACCCGCGCATTCTTATGTATTTGAGGATTCTGCAGCTTCTCCAGGTTTGGTGAGTGTTCACTATGACGGCTGGTTGCGAGTTCTTCCTAGGGGAGGACTGGGTTATCAACAACTGATAACAGTGCGCGTTACCCCAGCGGATTGTCAGACCATTCCAGGTTACTCTTCACCAGGAAATTGCCAAGAAATTTTTGGGCAACCAGTGGAAATAGTGATTACAACGAATGGGCCAAAACCGGTTTTTTCTTGGCTTAATCCAGTGGAGCCGACCTTGACATTAAAAGTAGTCGCTGGCAGTACTGATGATATATATACTTTACGGGTGCAGAACAGTGAAGGTGATGTTGTCTTTAGAGTATCTTCTTTGCCGGTGTTACCGTCCCTGACAGTGGGCTATCAATCTGGTATCGTTCGCTTGCTGGATTTAAGATCGCCGCTACCTTCAGGAATGACGTCATACACACTATCCGTTTTGGCGGTGGATAGTGTATTTGACCCCGAGAGAGTGGGGGGCGAGGGGGAGGCCGTGTGCGAGCAGGGACGTTGTACCTTTGGCGGAGATGGTATCACTGAGACTCCCATAGACGAGATTCGGGTGGTGGTTGTAGAAGTGTTCAACAAAGTAGAATTAGCAGCCTCAATGGTTCGCTTAGTGGTCTCTCCACAGGAAACGGGAGCCATTTATCGTGTGCAATCCTATTCTGATTTTCCTCCTACCTATCAGCTGGTATCAACGGTTCCTCCTTTACTCCAATATCAAGGTGTCGTTGATTTGTCGGTCGATGGTGGTGTTTTACGATTACTCAAATCTTTTTCTGAAGACCCATTGATAACAGCAACTGCCTTTACTCTGATTGTCGCTGCTACTGATGCCATTGGTAGCCAAGCACTAGGAACCATTGTTGTTGAATCACAAGACCTGTCCGTAGACGATTTTGCTTTTAATCCAGACGAAGTCGGGCAGACCGTGACTTTGAGGCTAGGGGAGAACAGTTTCAATATCCCCGTGCAGGTGCCAATATTGTTTAATCCGTATAGAGCCAGTGTTACCTATGGGTTGATTCAGGTGAACCCAAGTGAATTGAGTTCTCGACTGAGTTTCTATTCTGCCCCTTCTGGGGAGGGAGGAGCAACGCTCCTTATTAACAACAACATATCATCGTTTCTGCTACCACCTTTTACTGAGCAAAACACCTTGACAGTACTGATTTATGCCAGCTACAGTGAGTCATCGTCAGGATCTGTCATCAATGGTGCCATGTCAACATTAACGATGATTATTAGTTTTACGGAAATAGAGGAAGTGTTGTTTGAGCCGGATGAAATAAGATCAGTCTTAGCGACGGGGCAATCAGCTGACATCACCTTATTTGTTCGAGAAAGTGTACTGGAGCAGTTAACCTACCAATTAGTTTCTGTCAATCCCGTCAGTGTCGCGGATGGTCTGAGTGTGGTGGTGGGGACGATTGGTGAGAGTGGTTTAGGAACGCTGTCAGTGGGTCCATTTGCGCGAACGCAGCAGCTTACCGCGTGGGTTGAGGTGCGGCCTGTAGGAGGGGGTGATGGCAGTGGTTTAGCAACGTTGACGGTAGTATTAGATATTGTTTCAGTAACCATTGAGGCGGTTGATTCGATTAGAGTTACGCGCAATGGTGGAGGTGCACTTTACACACTACAAACCAGCGGTGGTAGTGCTCCCTATCGTTATACCATTGAAGGTAGCCTGACGGCGAATTTGACGGTAATCTCGTCTGGGGAAATCGGCGACGGTTCAGCGACGTTATATCTGATTGCCCTATTGTCAGAAGGAATAATAAGTCTTACACTGTCGGCCAGTGATGGTTTCACGTCAGCAACCATGGTGGTGGAATTGCTGGTTGTCGATGACGGTGATAGTGTTCGCTTTGTTCCTTCTTCTCTGCCACCCGTGTGGGAGCAGTTATTGACAGCGGGTGATAGCAACGCCCTCCGCTATCAGGTACAGGCAACAGGCGGTATACCCCCATACCGTTATAGTCTGGTGGCTGTTTCCCCATTAGCCAATCAGGGTGATTTTTCTTTGTCAGAGGAGGGTGGTCAGTTATTCTTTACCAACAACGGCCTATTGCCTGTTATCGCTACTGTTGACATAGCGGTTTTTGATCGTAGTGGCGATACGGCAATGACCAGAATATGGTTGCGCCAATCCTTATTACCAATAGCTACGGTGACTGTTTTTCAAGAGGTGCCAACCGCTGTTTATACGTTACAGTTTACAGGTGCGGGGAGTGGTGGTTATCGTTACGACTTACTCGCCAACCCGCTGGGTGCCTTAGCGGTAACAGCCGCAGTTAATGATTCATCTAACGGGATATTGACGTTGGTGGCCGCTTTGCCAGCACTTGGACAGATAACGGTGACGATAGCCGTTATTGACCAAGCCAATGCTACAACCGTCTCGGTAGCTGTTGTTGAGTTGGTGGTCATATCAACCAGTGATTTTCGTTTTCCTTCTGCGGCTAGAAACATCTTTGTTTTGGGGGATATAACTGACCGAGACGTGAGTAGTCCGCTTGTTCAAGTGCAAGCGATGGGGGGCACCCCACCCTATCTATATAATGTAGTCGGTGTTGAACCGCTAGGATTCGACAATAGGTTTTATACCAACTCAAATAGTGGGGAGGTGTTTCACAATGCCTTTACAGGATTAAGCGTACCTGATATACGACTTACCATTCAGGCGCGAGATGACAACAACGAGAGAGCAACAATGGTACTGGGTATTATTCAATCGTCTTCTATAACGATTAGCCTAGTTCCAAATTTCGCAACAGCAACCGTGTCGCAAGATACAATGGATAGTGAAATTTACACGTTCTCTGCCAGTGGTAGCAGTGGTCAGTATCGTTATTCGCTGATTAGTGATTCTTTGGCGGCTTTATCCCTTTCAATGTCAGCCGAATCAGGGGATGGCGTTTTATTACTGACAGCACAACTCACCGAGACAGGGACAGTATCGGTAGTAGTGTCGGCGACGGATGACTTTGACTCTGCGACAATAACAGTAGGGTTTGTCGTTATTAGCGGCATTGCCGTTGCCTCGGCTTTAGATTTCACAGTCAGCGTAGTATCAGATAATTCGGGCCTTACCCTTTATACTATTCAGGCAAGCGGTGGTTATACGACCAGTGGCTACACTTACTATCTTGCTGGTCAGTCTAATCATTTTGCAGTTCGGCAAGAATCTCTGTTTTCTGATGGCGTATTACTTTTGACCAATGCATTGTCAGGATTGGATAGAACAGTCATGTTGACCTTAGTAGTAGATGATAGTCGTCGTTATTCTGCGAGTGTGACGGTGGCAGTGGAGGTTATTCAAAAAATGACCTTTATTCATCCTGCAACGGTGACACTTGAGCGTTCAAGTGTAGAATATTCTTCGGTAGCTCAGTTGGTTAGTTTTCTAAGAGTTTCAGTGACTGGTGGTATTGGAGAGATTGGGCCTATGCCTGAGGTCAGCACTGATCTTAGGGCGCCTAATGGAGAGGATACACTGTTTGGGTTTACATACGGAATAAACCCCGCAACCGGAGGTAAACTAAGATATTTTGATTTGGACTACAATCGAAGATTCAATGTCTTGGATACAGGGCTTTATACTGTTTCCGTGGGTGTCACTTATGGTAACCACGAAGCAAACAATAATCACTTTACGTTGGTGCTGGATATTTACTCGTCTTTATCCATTGATAGTGCGGCAGGTGTGGTAGCGACGGTAAGGTTGGATGATACAGCTGTTGCGCTCTATACTATCCAGACAAGCAATGGCGATGGGAATGATATTCGTTACGCACTGGTAGGCACGCCTAACAGCGCACTTTCTCTTCATGCTTCATCGGGAATTTTGTTTTTGGTCGATTCGCCGTCAGCAATAGGAACGATTAGCGTTACGCTATCAGCAACGGATGCTTCTTCTTCTTCGACAGTATTGGTCGATATCGTCGTTGAACCCGCTCTTGTTTTCCCTGTTTCTGATGTTTCTCTGGCTTCAACAGAAGCGTTCAATATAACGATCTATCAGATAGATAATCCGTTGCTCATTAGTCCTCTCACCTTAGTTAATTTTGTCTCGCATTTGGGTGTAACGACTATCTTATCGGATGCTAATCCATGGGCTAACACTTACCAAATTATCGCTGTGGGAGGCGTCGTTGGAAGGGATGTCGCTGGTCAGTATGATTATAGCTATGCGTTGGTCGGCGATTACCCAGCAGGTTTAAGTGTTCAGAACTCTGGTAGGTTGCGGATACATCGCTCATTCTATACAGAATCACAAACACTCACGGTAACCTTGTCGGTTGGTGACGGTAGCACTTCAGCGCAGGTAACCGGTAGCCTGATTATTGTTAAACCCCTTAAATTTTCGCCTCTTTATGGTCGTATCAGGCTAACCGCTTCAGTTTTCGTATCGGGTCAAACCATTACAGCCATTCATTCCGGACAAGCGTCTGGGGTTCGTCAACTAGGGACGGGTTCGAGATATCTGGCGGGACAAAATCAGATAGATTCTGGTGATTCTCTTGTCTTCTCAAACATGGTTTTGGACGTTAGTGACGGCCTAGATAGTTTTGACTTAGATTATGTCGTTGGTAATACTCCAACATTTTCTGCGAATAATAGCTACACGCTTACAACTGGCTTAGAGAGTAGTAATCAATTGGCCATCTTTACCTTAATCATTGATGTGCTTGAGGTGCCACCGCTAGTCTCCATCGTGACGCCAGCAATAACCGTCGTCAGCGTGTGGCAAGGGGATACCACTCGAGCCATTTATACGGTTCAGGCTGATGAGGGTGATGGCAGTGCCTATCGTTATGCTTTCATTGGCACTGCGCCAGCCGCTTTTTCAGTCAATGTGAGCAATGGGGAGGTGCATCTGACGACACCATTATCAGGGGCAGGGACAACAGCAACAGTCACATTGGAGGTTAGTGATGATAGTACCTCTGCGGCAGTAACGGTTGAGTGGATTATCCTCGGTAATGTCTCTATTATTTCGGCGACAGAGGCGACTATAACGGTTTATTATGATTCTACAGCGGGTGTATATACCCTACAGGCCAGTGGTGGTTATCAAGACAGCTATCAGTATCGATTTTTGGGTAATTCTCATGGTTTGTTCCTTAGCACGGTAGGTCTTTTGTCAGGGGCTGAGTCGCTGGTGGGGGGAGAAGCAACCGTGAAGGCGACTAGAGTGATTATTGATAGTGCCAGTTCAGCGACGGTAACCGTTGAGGTATTAGGAAGAGTCGTGAAGGCGACTATGGTGGTTAGTGATGGTGCCAGTTCAGCGACGGTAACCGTTGAGTTATTTGTCGTTGAGAGACTGATACTTGAGCCTGCTGTTGTGATCGTTAAAGCACTGCATGATCCTGTTGAAATCACTAACTTTATCTATACATTACAAGCAAAGTTTGGAGTGCCACCCTATACATACAGAGGCAGATTTACCAGTCCATATCTTGGCATTAATAATGCGCTAATAGTAGATAGTGAGAGTGGGGGGCTGCGTTTTAGTTCAGGAGCAGTCTTAAGCCCTAGTTACAATTCTGTTGAGGTGTGGGCTAATGTGAGTGATAGTAGAGGTGATAGAACCAATACAGAAAATGTACTAAATATACGGGTGTTGCCTGATGTGGTTCATCCCCCGCTGACTATCACTGTTCTTCAGGGTGATGCGAACGGGTTTGTTCAGGTTATTCGTGCTGATGAAAATTCTGTTGAAAGGCGGAGATCCAGTGAGCTTCATACGATTTTGATTACTGCTAGTATTGATGGCGGCACAGTCAGCTATGAATTATTGGCGCCTCCCTCAAGTGCCTTATCTGTCAATAACGAGGGCGTATTGAGATTATCTGGACCGCAACAAGAATCAGGAACCATCGGCGTCACTTTAGTGGCAACAGATGCCAATGAATCATTCACTCTGTCTGTATCACAACCGGTTGATGTCGTTGTGGTCGGCAATGTTTCTATTACCTCACCGACAGATATTACGCTGACGTTGTTTAGAAACAACATCTTAGGGACTGTTTACACCATTCAGGCAGGGGGTGGTTACGAGCACAGAGGCTATCGTTATCGCCCTAATTATTTCAGAGCGGCGGGGGTGTCCGTTGACGCTGACACAGGTGAAGTTATTCTTATCCGATCGCCATCATCGGCAGGGCTAAGAAATATCACATTGTTTGCGACTGATGATGTGACTTCTGCGACCATGACACTGAATATGGAAAGCTATGTACCTGTGATTACGCCGAGAATTTTGACGCTGACGATACTTCAATCAACGCCAACGAGTGATGTAGTGCCTTTGCATCAGATACAGGTTTCCGGAGGATTAGGGCCTTATATATACGTCGGTGCAGGAGCTGGATATTTTCCTACTGTCCTATTTAGATTAAGCCTTGATACGGGGGAGCTTTTTTATCAAACATCAGTGACAGTGTCAGAAAGACGTTTATTTTATTTAGCAGCGGTTGATAGTTCCAATCCTGCTCAATCGGCACAACAAACTATAATACTTGAAGTCCCTGCGGTTTCATTGCCTGATGCGCAAGTGACGCTTGAATTGAATCAACATTCGTCGGTCAGTGATACCGTGCCCATCTATCAGGTAAGTGCAGTGTTGGGCTTTTCGCCGTATGTATATACTTTGGCATCACTTTCAAGCTACGGTAGCAACATTGAGCAAGCACTACGTTTTTCAGAAGATGGAAATCTGTTTTACCGAGATTCTGCCTTCGGCACAGATGTGGATATAACTTTGTCGGTCAGAGTGACGGATGATTTTGGCGATACGGCGGATGTGGCAATTAATGTTAGGTATAGCCATACGACGCTGACGATTGTATCTCCTGCAACGGTTACGTTGATTCGTTCTGTGACGGGGGGCAACATCCTGACTCTTGAGGTTGAAGGGGGAGATGTGTCCAGTTCTGTTATTTATTCTTTGCGGCAGACTAATGATCCGTTGAACATTCTTAACTATATTTTGGCAGTGAATAACGATGGGGTGCTCAGTATAGAAATTCCCGTGCCTATATCAGGCGTGTATCCAGCAATTGTTGTGGCCAGTCGAGGTGAGGGTATTTTTGCGATGACGGCAACAATGACAATAATATTTCAAGTGGTTGAGGCGGGTGGTTTTCGTTTTGCGAATACGATAAATATCACCATTGGTTACGATACAGCTCGCAGTAGCGTTAATCCCATACTCTGGGAGGCTGCAACAGGAGGTGTGCCGCCGTATAGCTATCAATTAGATATTGCAACTGCTTATCCTGGCGGTGAGTTTCGTTTTTCGCAGGGGAATGATATCTTTGAGTTATTTTATCAATCTCGGGTTGCGTCAACGGTGGTAGCACTTCCGGTTGTTGCGACAGATGCAAACGGTCGTCAGGCGACTTTGTCACTTTTTGTTCATCACTATGCAGAGCCGCTGGCGGTGCGCTCGCCAGAGCGCGTTACGCTGACTCGCTCTCTGACGACAGGTACTATTGTTACGCTCTCGGTCAGTGGTGGTATTGTCGACGGTGACCTTAATTATTCACTGTCGCAGGATTACGACAACCACCTCGCCCTCCAACCGCTTTCCTCCTCTCGCGAGGTACTGGTGGTATTGTCGCGGCTTTGGGTTTTTTCGCCGGGGTCGTATCCATTAACCATCAGTGTCGATGATGGTATAAACACTGTCAACGTACCTATCATTTTGGATGTTGTTGAAGATACGCCATTCGCAGCGGCACGGAGGGTAATACAAACGCGCTGTACGCAGTGCCATGCTACATCGCCGACCTTTGTAGGCTATGTGTCGCCGGCCGGCGACTTGGTATTGGAAGAAGATGGGCAAATATTGGCGTCCCGTGCGCGTATCCACGCACGCGCTGTTGTGGACCAAACAATGCCGCCAGGCAACGCAACTGGCATGACCGAGGAAGAAAGAAACATATTGGGGGCTTGGAGTGGCGGCGAGTAATAAAGGGGTGATGGCGACGCTCTCCTGTCATGCCCGCCGTGCATCCATCATGCACTTGACGGGTGACTCTCGTATACTGGGTGAGCAAGTCTGTCAATATTTTGAGGACGGTTTACTGGTTATTAATCAGAGGCGCACTGTTGCCTGTGGCCCATTTGAGGCATTGCGGGAGTCATTTGATAGTGTGCCAACCACCGCCACACAGATGCGTTGATAGTCCTTGGTTTTGTTGATACACATATATATTTCCCACCAATAAATAATATTTTACTAATGGAAGCAAAAAATGATATTTAAATTTATAAATGGTTCAAATTGTTGGCGGTATGTTTTATTGCCAGCCTTGGTGCTTACTGTGCTTTCTGGTTGTACTGGCGGATCCACTGGGGCGTCGGATGAGCTAAGCACTGTCACGCCGCCACTGCCACCGTCAATGACTGTCACGGCGACAGTCTTACCGCCGCCGAATCCTTCGGATGGCGTTAATTATCAGACATCTGAATTTACTTTGCAATATGGTTTAGGGTCAATTAAAGCGGATCGCGCCTATCAGCGGGGCTATTGGGGCCAGGGGGTGACCGTTGGTATTGTTGATACTGGACTGTCGACAACCCATCCTGATTTTGTTGGTCGGGTCGTACCAGGTTATAACTTTGCAGATACTGTGGCTATTATTAATGATGCAGATGGCCACGGTACTAATGTTGCCGGTGTCATTGGTGCTGGTGCTAACGGTAGTGGTGTTCATGGTGTTGCACCGTCGGTCTCACTGATGCCTTTGCAGATTGGTGATAGGAATACAGGTCGGTTGACAGGGAGTAGCCGAGCGGCGTTTCGTTATGCGGCTGATCAGAACGTGCCGATATTGAATAATAGTTATGGTCCCGTCAATTTTATGGCTGGGGTATATAAAGGTCAAACAATCTCATTTTTTGCGCCAGTTTTACGTTTTACGAAAGAAAAGGATTCATTTTGGGATAATCTCTTAACGCCTTATACTCGTGACGTGGCTACTACTATTCAGGATGAAGATACCGTTCTTGTTTGGTCGGCAGGTAATGGGGGTTGGCATACGGGGGGAGAGGTTAAGTATTGTCTGGGGCAACGACTTGCTGATTGTCAGAGTGCGGGTGCCACAGTTAGTTATCAGACAACGACACCAGAGGATTTGGTGAGTAACCTTGAAGCAACCAATGAGAACATTAGGTATCTTGATTTTTTCAGTGGTGTAGAGCAGACGATAACAACTTACGCTTACGGTCTTTTGTCCACACTTGGAATTGCTCCTGACTCAGCCGCTGGCTATGCTTTGTTGCCTGCTTATGAGGCGAGCCTACTAGGGAAGTGGATTGCGGCTGTGGCGACTGATAAAAATAACCTGATTGCTGGTTTTTCCAATGGTTGTGGGGAGGCAAAATATTGGTGCATAGCGGCACCAGGGGTTGATGTTGTGTCAACCGACACTGGTAGTGAATTAGGTATAGGCAGTGGGACATCCTTTGCGGCCCCTCATGTCAGCGGTGCGTTGGCGGTGCTGAAGAGTCGTTTTCCCGATATGCCGATGGAGACGATAGTGGCAATATTATTTGCGACGGCAGATGATTTGGGTACTCCGGGGGTTGATGATGTCTATGGGCATGGCTTAGTTAATTTGGATGCGGCGACCTCGATTCAGGGGAATGTATCCTTGGCCATTCCTGCTGGTAGTGCTGGTTCAACGGCAGGGAGTGCTTTGCTTTCAGAAAGCAAGGTGAGTTTTTCGCCAGTTCTGTTGGGTTTTCAAAAACGGTTGTCAGGGGTCTCAGTCGCCGTCAATTATCTGGACAGTTATTATTACAACACGCCGTTGTCAAGGATGGTCGATTCTTCCAGTAGTGCCTTACCGGCGTTGGGTAACGCAGCATCAGATTTATTGGAGGGTTCACAGTCAGTTGATTTAGGGTATGGGTTGTCGGCGGTGATGGATGCTTCAACGGGTGAATTTCTGCGTGCGGGTTATGAAGGGGAGTCATGGCGTTTGTCGTATCGTCTGTGTTCGGATTGTGTACCGTCGGTGTGGGAGGTCTTCGATACGAATGAGTTGGCGAAGCCATTTTTTGCCGATAACCATCAAGATGTGGAAGTGGGTTTGAAGTTGGGTGAGGATTTTGAATTCTTTGCGGTGGCGGGTTTGGATGAAGATGCGCGTGAGACGGAGTACGATCAAATTGGTCTTCGCTGGCGTCAATCGTTATCCTCATCATGGAGTATACAGACAGAAGTTTCTCGGATAGAGGAAGAAGGGACGTTGTTAGGGGGTGATTATAGTGGTGCGTTTTCAGTATCGGGCGCCGAGACTTATCAAGGTCAGTTACAGTCCCACGCAGCACTATCGGGTAATTGGCAGTTGGTGGGTCAATATCAATTTGGCTGGGTAGACGGTAAGGCCGCGGTGGGTAGCATCATCCGGGATTTTTCATCGTTACGTTTTGACGGTTGGCGTGTTGGTTTATCGGGTCACTCGATATTTCGAGGAGAGGATAAAATTCGCTTTGGTGTTACTGGTCATACGTCGTTGCATCGCGGTCAAGCACAATTGGTTTATGGTCAGGCAGCGAGTGAGAAAGTATTTGTGAAAGACTATCACTTGAATTTAGCCGATGATTACAGTACGGTGTATGATCAGGTGTCGTTGGTGGGAGACCGCGCATTGACTTATCAGTTGGGTTATTTATTGCCGTTAGATCGTGATGCAAAGATAGCCTTTGGTGTGGAGCATACGGCGAGCGAGTTAGAGAAAGACGAAACCGCTTTATCAATAATCTGGGCTTGGGAGTTTTAGAGTCTAGGGTTCACCCCTTCGCCCTTGCCTAAAAAGTTGACCATGTCTACTTTCTCTGGAGCGCACTCGTATTAATCAGAGCTTCCTGAAAATGAGACCATTCATTGCATAGGAAAATCTTTACTCCGTGGTGGCGTTGAAAATGGTCTCAATCGGTCATTGATGACGGATAAACTCCCTCATTCCGTGCGTTTTCGCCTTGCCACAAAGCAAATATTCGCCTATGCAATGGTCTCAAAATGAGCAGCTGGGTAATCGCTTCATCATCATGAGCATAGGCTCTCGTCATTGCGGATTCTAAAGTGAAACGCAACGTTATTTGGCGTTGTACACCTCATGAGGTGTTTTGAATTCAAGTACCTTTATCGGTCGGTGATTGAACCATGCTTCCAACTTTCTCACGGGTGCTTTGGTCAACCAAGAAAAGTCACTACTTTTTGGTCACAGTTTCCTCAACCTCCAGATTACATTCTCGACCGTCCCCCTTTCCCAGTCTGCATAGAGGTGCCCATACGGTTACCTTGTCGTTTATAATGAACTGGATGATGTGAGAAGAAAAAATGAAAAATATTAAATCTATTACTGTAGGGCTGGCCGTGTTTATCACTGCTATTGCTGTGGTTGTATTTAGGTTGTCTACTGAGCCAGTAGCTGCACAGAATGTCAAACAAATTAGTACCCTTCCCCATCTCGTTAACACGGATTGGCACTATGTCGCTACCTCGTTGGATGATCAACGAATAGTCGTGCAACCACAGACTGAAATGAGTATTCACTTCGCCGCTGACAGAGCGCATGGTCATGCTGGTTGTAACCACTTTTTCATTGCCTATCAACAGGCCCTTGAGAAAATGGTATTCGCTCAGGCGGGTAGTACTAGGATGGCTTGTCAAGATCGCATCATGCAACAAGAACACAGGTTCTTACAAAACCTCAGTGCAGTCCATTCCTTTGATTATAGCAATGGTCATTTAATGCTCTATTTTGATGAGAATTCTGCTTTAATATTCGAGCCACTACCAGTTCCAAAAAATGAGTGATAGACCATTGTATAGGCGGGTATTTTGCTTTGGTGCGAGGCGAAAACGCACGGAATGAGGGGGTCTTCGCATCAATGAGTGATTGAGACCAGTTTCAACGCCGCACCGGAGTGAAAAATTTGCCTATGCAATGGCCTCTAAATGAGGATAAGCGGTGTGGCAGATATACGCTTTACTATCTGGGTGGACTTGTTGGGGTTTCTTCCCGCCATGTCCAATCAATGCCGATGCTAGACATCCGTTGCAAGAATGGCATAGGATCTAATTCTTCAACATTGACCATACGACGTGGATTCCAGTCGCCTTCCGCTAACAAGAGCGCGGCGGTTACAATCGGTATAGCGGTCGTGTAGGAGATGGCTTGAGAACGGACATCAGCAAAGCATGCTTCATGTGAACAGGTGGAATAAATAAATACCGTTCTTGCCTTGCCTGCCTTGATACCATGTACTAGGTTCCCAATACAAACATTGCCAGTGTATCCCTCGGCTAAATCAGCCGGATTCGGTAGAACAGATTTGACCACCTTGATAGGAGCTAGGGTGATGCCATCATCAATCTGTATCGGTACCGATGACAATAGTCCAAGATTTTTTAACACGTTGAAGACCTGTAAATAATGTTCATTAAATCCCATCCAAAATTCAATCCGTCGAGCTGGAATATGGATTGGCAGGGAATGCAACTCATCATGTCCAACAGAATATAGCTGGCGACGACCAATACCCGGGAAGGAAAAGTCCATGCGGCGAGTGTGACAAGGAATTTTTCGATATTGTCCGTCTTCCCAGTATTGAACATCTTCCATGATTTCACGCAAATTGACTTCAGGATCAAAATTGGTGGCGAAGTAGCGACCATGATTGCCTGCATTAACATCAAGAATGTCTATCGTATCAATTGAATCAAATAGATGTTGATGGGCATACGCGGCAAAAACATTGACAACGCCTGGATCAAAACCAATTGATAATAAAGCCGTCAAGCCTTGTTGTGCAAACGCCTCTTTCAGTGTCCACTCATAGTTACCGTACCACGGCGCTGGCATATTCTCTTCGCCGTCACTTTCTGCCACTGACGTGTCGAGGTAGTGTGCTCCCGCCGCTAGACAGGCTTTCAGAATAGACATATTGCAAAAGGGGGATCCCACATTAAGAACAATGGTGCTATTGGTTTGACGGATAAGATTAACAACGGCGGTCGTCTGACGCGCATCAACGGCGGCACTGCGCAGATGATACTGATTGGACTGTACATTGTTGGATTTGTGTATGCTGCGGATGACACGGTCACACTGCTCTGGGTGGCGGCAAGCAATACAAATATTACCGAATAGGGTATTGTTTTGTGCGCATTTGTGTGCTGTCGCCGCACCGACGCCACCAGCACCGATAATAAGGATGTTAGGAGACCTTTGCATAATTGCTTATTTTACTCTGTGGCGGCGTTGAAAATGGTCTCAATCGGCCATTGATGTGTATAAACTCCTTCATTCCGTGCGTTTTCGCCTGCCTGTGCCTGCCTGTGCGTTGCACGCAGACAGGCGTTGCCACGGTCACAGACTGGTACAAAGTAAAATCCCTCTTTATGCAAAGGTCTCTGATAGATAGATTCTATCTGTGCTGAGTGGATTGGCGTTAGCTGAGACGATTTTCAAAATCAGAATAGCCAAATTCTTTAACGATATGAATACGGTCTTGTTGGCGATACCACAGAGCAATAGCGGGTAAGGCAGTGCCGTTGAAAGTGGTATTCTTCACCATAGAATAATAAGCCGTATCCAGCATCACTAGGCGATCCCCAGATTTTGGCATGGTACTAAAACGATAAGTACCGATATTGTCGCCCGCCAGACAGGTCGGCCCACCCAATCGTACCACACACTCCTCCCCCCTGTGGCCAAGTGCCGTCGCCGATGGCAGGGCTTCGATGCCGACAATATCTGGGGTGTAATTTGCTTCGATAATGTCTGGCATGTGACAAGTGGCAGAAACATCAATGATGGCAATGTGATCTGAGCAATCAATGATTTCCATGACTAACGCGCCTGCATTTAAGACAACCGCAGTCCCTGGTTCCAGATGAACGCTAAGCCCAGTTCGTTGACGAAAATCAGTAATTCGGTCGATAAATTGTGCTATCTCAAAATTGTCCGCTGTCAGCAATACGCCACCTCCCAAATTAATCCAATCAATGGCTGGGAAAAGATGAGATGCCTTATTCTCAAGTGCCGTCAGCAAACGATCAAAAGGGGCAAAATTTTGTTCACAGAGAGCGTGGATATGGATACCAGAAAATGGTGCTAAATCATCAGGACCGACTGCGTCAGCGGGTGAACCAAGACGCGACCAAGGGGCGCACGGGTCATACAATGGGTTGCTCACTTCACTATGGTCAGGATTGATGCGCAATCCCAACTCAATTTTTCGGGTGTTTTTGACAGCACTGACCCGATGCGCCAAACGATGCCATTGCGCTAACGAGTTGAAGATAAGACAATCCGCATAATGTGCTATCTCTTCCACTTGGTCGCTCTTGAGACCCGGGACGTAAGCATGTACTTCTCCACCAAAGCGCGTCCTGCCTAAACGGGCTTCGTACAGACCGCTGGCGGCGGTGCCAGATAGATAAGTGGATATTAAATCAGCAACGGCAAAACATGAAAAAGCTTTCAGTGCCAGAAGAATGGTCGCACCACTGGCTTGTGATACTCGGTTGAGCAATGCTAAGTTATTTTCCAGCTGATCAACATCTATCACATAGCACGGACTCGGCACTTGCGAAGAATCAAAGTGAGTAAAATTATTCACGGTTTTGAGACCATTGCTTAGGTGTCACATCCCGCATGATTATAGGGTCTATGATGGAATAATTCTGGGTTGGTTTTGAACCATTGTTTCATGGCAAAAACGGGGGTTCCGCTCCCCAGCGCAGACTGAGGTAAGTCATGATTGTACAAGGAAACATAACGATACAACGTTTTTTCTAACGCTTCGCCGGAATGAAAGTGGGGCGTGTTGAGAATATCACTGATCCGGCCATTGAAACGCTCAACCATGCCGTTGGTCTGAGGGGTTATCGGTCGGGTCAAGTGATGCTCGATACCGAGGGTTTTACACAGTTGGTCGAAGTCGTGGCGTCCAGTCGGTAGTTGGTCTTTTGAGCCAACGAAGCAGTCAGTAAATTCCTTGCCATTATCCGTCAGTAGGCGGGTGATTTTGATCGGACAAGCCTCGTGTAGCTCCTTCAGAAAGGCACGAGTAGCCTCTGCCGTCTTGTTCGGCTTGATGGCGATGGTGACCCATCTGGTCGCTCGGTCTATAGCAACAAACAGGTAACGACGTTTGCTCTCGTCCCCCATTGGCGGCAAGTACTTGATGTCTATATGCAAGTATCCAGGCACGTACTCTTTGAACGGTTTGTGTTTTGGTTTCTCGATGCATGGTTGTAAGTCTTTCAACCTGCCCACGCCATGACGACACAGACAGCGAGCCAATCCTGAACGAGAGACCTCGGGACAGAGAAACTCTCTGGTGACGGCTAACAGATCGTCTAGGGATAACCATAGTATTTTGCGTAGATACACGACCACGGCTTCCTGTGCTGGGGTTAAAGTGGTTTGCAGCCGGTGGGCGGTATGTGAGCGATCATGGAATTCAGTCCGTTCTCGCCATTTTCGCACTGTCATTTCCGTGATGTGGTAACGCCGCGCCAAGTTGGCAACCGATTCGTTGCTCATTGCAATCTCCCGACGGATTTCGGGGGTAGTACGAGCGAGTCGATGTAACGATATATTCATGATAAATCTCCTTTGCCTTTCATTGACTTGACACAGGATGGGTCGTTTCCAGTCGCCCTACGGGCTTCTTTCACCGACGCATCCTGTGCAATTTTCTCACAGATAACCCGCTCGACGAAATCTTTCATTACTGCTCGAGCGACGGACAGCGGAAAACGCTTTTTGTCTATATTATTATCAGGTACTATGAGACCTTTGCATCATTGGTTATTTTACTCTGTGGTGGCGTTGAAACTGGTCTCTATCGGTCATTGATGCTAATAAACCCCCTTATTCCGTGCGGTTTTGCCTGGCCACAAAGCAAAATCTTTCTTTATGCAAAGGTCTCACTATGTTATAGGCGAATATTTTTGGAATCTCTGATTAATACGAGTGCGTTTCACGGACATTAGAAAGGGTGCATTTTTTAGGCAAAAGCGAATATTGGATATATTTAAGGAAGTTCTGATTAAGTCATGCCCGCCCCCCTTGAGCGGTAGAAGGGCCAAATTCGGCGTTGCAAAACGCCCGTATAGGCTCGCTATGACGGGCGTTTTACGCCTTGATGTTGACTCTTTTACCACACAACTGGATGACACCAGACTTAATCAGAGCTTCCTTAACAAGTTTTTGCCTGAAAAAGGAGCTGTTTATAATTTTTGTGGGATGTGCTTGCATTAATCAGAGTTTCTTTTGCTTTGTGGCACCGCCTTCTGCGTGCAAACGCACAGGCAGGCGAAAACGCACGGAATGAGGGAGTTTATGCACATCAATGACTGATCGAGACCATTTTTAATGCTGCTACGGAGTAAAAGATTTGCTTATGCAATGGTCTCAGTTTTGACGATTAAACAGAGCCCGCTTGTCAACAAACCGATGTTTGAATGCAGCGGCGGCATGCAGGGCAATAACGGCAACAAGGGCGTAGGCAACATAAAAATGCACGGTTACCGCTACATCGCGTAATGGCGGAGACTTTGATAAAACGGCGGGTACCTCAAAGAGGCCAAAGATGGGAACAGCTTTACCTGCGTAGGTTGCCATCAGATAACCAGTAATAGGAAGTAGCACGATTATTACGTTTAGGATGAAATGGACAGCGATAGCAGCACGGCGTTCAACGGTCGTTAGTGTAGAGGACAACGGCGGCGGTGGGGAAAACCGATGCCACAACCATTTGAGCAAAACAGAACCGAACAGAATCAAACCGACGGCCTGATGAATAGAGGGAGCTCGATGATACCAAGTAGAGTAATAGTCCAATTCAACCATCCATCCACCCAGTGCGATAAGCCCCATCATGCTCAGCGCAATAAGCCAGTGGAAAATTTGACTGACAACACCATAACCACGCTGACTGTTAGCAAAATTCATTCAACGCTACCGCTTAGCGACGATTATTTGATGGCTTATAGACCCACCGTCTTATTGGGGCCGAACGGCTTCAATGTGCAAATCAATAATCACTTCTTCCGCGGCTGGTCCCAAGTTATAGGTCATACCAAAATCAGCACGCTTTAGGGTGTACTGACCCTCAAAACCAACACGATAGCCTCCCCACGGATCTTTTCCTTCACCAATTTTTTTGATGTCAAAAGTGATAGATTTGGTCACACCGTGCAATGTCAAATCACCCGACAAGGTCCCCCCATTAGCATTGCCGCTAAAGCCGCTACTTTTGAAAGTGGCCTGTGGGTATTGATCAACATCTAGAAAATCGGCCTCGCGCAGGTGTTTATCTCGTGCTTCCCAATTACTATCAACACTCGCCACATCAATAACAATCTCGATGGATTGATTATCAGGGGTAGCCGTCGGATCGTATTTTAAAACTCCTGAAAATTGATTGAAACGACCATGCAACCAGCTGTAACCAAGATGTTTGGTTTTGAACAGAATGAAAGAATGCGATAGGTCTATATCATATTCATCTGCCTGCGCGCTGACGCCAAACGCACCGCCCGCCACCAACAGAATGGGCAACAATCGCTTTCCTGTGTTTATTAGTATTTTCATCATATCAGCATTAAATCCTTTCTATCTTTTTCGTTATTCTAGCATAAAGGGCATACTAGCGGGTGCATCCATTCATCGTTATACTGGTGCAAAATAACCACTCGGCAGTGGTCTCATATTGACACTAGGACGGCTTTGACTAACAAGATAATCGCTAAAACAGCCAATACGGATAACACCACTTTTTTGTAGGTATCGGCATTACTGTTCTCAAACTTTCCAGAGCCTATCCAGATACCTAAAAATAAAGCGGGTAATACGAAGAGGGCACGCACCAAGATGGTGCTGCTCATCAGTCCCTGTCCCCACCCCGTCAGTACCGCATAGCTATCGGTAACAAAGAAAAAGGCAACTAACGACGCCCGCAAGACAGTCATTTTAATACCGCTGGTCAGCAATAAAATCATCACCCACATACCGCCCATCGCCAGCAAACCATTGACAAAACCGGATATGACGCCGACCAGTAGCCAGCCGCCCGTGTTTGGCGGAACCGAAATAGAGCGACCACTCACATTCAGAATAACAATGAACAATAATAAGAGAGCGGCTATCACCCGCATTGGCTCAACTGGCACCACCAACAAACTCATCTGTCCTAGGGGAACAAACAACAGGGCACTTGCTAGGATAGTCAACACCAAACGCCAATGAATCTGCGACCAAATTTGCTTAGCCATTTGCAGGCTGGCGATAACTTCCAACAGTAGGACGAACGGGACCGTTTCATGTACCGGTAGAAAGAGTGACCCTGACGCTACAACAATTGCCGAAAAGCCAAATCCAGCGTAACCACGTATCACCGCGGCCAGTAAAACAATACTGAATAAGGCGATAAACTGAAGACCACCGATGTCGGCTGCCATCAGCATACTGGATAGATTCACACTCACTGACGCTGACAGTTTTGTTGACTACCGCCGATTAGTGTCATAACTTGGTTCATGCTCTACCTTTCAAAATTTCCAAAATTGGGAGAATCTTTCTTCAATAAAAACGCCCCATACGAGAACCCACTAACCCGCTATTCTACCGCAGGAAGTATGCGTTAGAAGGATAGACATGATAGAATGGCTGGGTGCAGAACAAGCGGGGAAGCGGTGCTTTGTCAAATTTGGGAGTAATCAGGTACTTTTTGTTCGGCTAATTATCAGTACATTTTCGGCACTCATTGACTTGTCGTTTTTCTGACATGTCTGATGCCAAGCAAAAGGATTAAATTATGAAAAAAGTTATTTATTTATCGGTAGGGCTAATCATCAGTCTAGTGATTGCTGGTGTCGCATTGTTGGTGTTGGTTGATCCCAATCAATTTAAGCCATTGATTATTGAGCAGGTGAAAAAAAATACCGGTCGTGAATTAATTATTGATGGAAATATCAGCTGGCAATTCTGGCCGATCATCGGCTTCTCTATTGAGCGAGTCGAGTTTCGCAATCCGTCTGGTTTTGCTGAGGACAACCTCATCAAACTAGACAGTGCCAATCTATCCATATCCGTTCTACCACTATTATCGGAGCGTTTGGAAATTGGTGTAGTCAGCTTGCATGGTGCTCGTCTATTTGTCCAGACATTGGCCGAGGGGCACAGCAATTTGGACGGATTATCAATTGACAAGCGTCAAAAAGGAGCAGATGATAGTGCCGAGTCAGAATCTGGGCAATCGCCGTCGCCATCGGACTGGGCAATCGCCATCGGTGGCATAGAGTTAGTCGGTGCCAGCATGGAATTACGCGATGACAATACCCAAATAATCACCGAGATCAACGATTTGAATTTTCACCTAGACGCGTTTGATTTTAACCAATGGGGAAACGCTACATTTAGTGCAACGGGCCGTCAAAACGAGCTGTCTTTCAGTGTTGAAGGTGAAGCGGGTGTTAAACTGCATGCTGAGGTAAAACAAAGTGCGTTGCGCAACGTCAATATCATGTTGACACTGGACGATGGTAATAACACGGTAATAGAGGAAGCAATTTTGATTATTGACCACTTGGCGGCTAATGATGAGTCGGCTGTATCATTCAGCGTTAAGGGGCGTAGTGCCGATCTGACCATTGAGGCCGAGGCGTCCACCAATTTGACGATAGACGAAGCGGTGAATGAGATAGCGGTTAGCAATCTTAATCTACGCGCAGACTTGGCGGGTGAGCAGCTACCGCAGCCAGAGATGCAATTTATATTCACAGCGGATGCCATCTACAATGTTGCCGAGGGTTTCGCTAATCTTCCCGCGTTTGCTATGACTGTCGCTAACATCGGCTTGAAGGGACGTGCCAGCCTTAAAAATGCTGAAATTCCGATGATTCGCTTTTCAGCCGAGAGCGAGCGGATTGATATTGATGAGTTTTTAGGTGTTGTAGAAAAGGAAGAAACGAAAGCAGACACTGGCAAAAAAATAGTAACCCTACCCAGTGATGTTGAGCCGGATTTATCGGTGCTGAAAGCACTGGATATAGCGGGTCAAGTCAAAGTTGGCTTCCTTAAGGCCAGTCAAATTATAATGACCGGCATAGACGTTGATGTGGCTGTTGATCGAGGTCTTGTCACGCTGAAGCGTCTTAAAGGGACCTTATACGAAGGTTCTATTGACACGCAGGCCGTACTGGATGTTCGCCCGACGCCAGCGACATTTACCGTTAAGAAAAAAATTGAAGGCGTGCAATTGAAGCCACTGTTGGAGGCGGTTGCGCAAGTTGATTTTCTTTCTGGTGCTGGTCATATTAATGCTGATTTATCCGGAACCGGGTTATCAGAGAAAAAAATACGTCAGAATCTAAAGGGTCAGGTAGCGATTGAACTAGCCGATGGTGCTGTTGCTGGTTTCAACCCGGCCAGTCTCATCCGGCAAGCCAAAGCACTGCTGACCGGTAGAGACTCTGACCAAGCAAAAGAGGCGCGTCAGACAGATTTCAGTTCTCTGACGGGTGACATTGATATTGCTAACGGTATTGCTCAAACTGACAACATTGAGATGTTTTCTCCAGCCTTACGTCTACGTGCCAGCGGTAACACGCATCTATTGCAGGAAACGCTTGATTTCAACCTTTCCGCCTCGTTAGTGGGCAGTTCCCAAGGTCAGGGCGGGAAAGACGTTGACGCACTCAGAGACATCACGTTCCCCATTGAGGTCGGTGGTTTCTGGCACGAGCCGACCTATAGTATTGATACCAAAGCGTTGCTCAAGGCAAACACTGAGGCAATCAAAGACAAAATTGAGAAAAAGGCAGTCAAAGGTCTGGAAAAACTGATCAAAGGCGGAACGGATAGTGACAGCGACGACAGTACTGGCAAATCGTTACTAAAATTGAAAAAATTATTCTAACCCGATAGGACAGCCATTTCCACAAACCGGGGCCGTAGCTCAGTTGGTAGAGCGCAGCGTTCGCATCGCTGAGGTCAGGGGTTCGACTCCCCTCGGCTCCACCAGTGTTAGTGTTCTTTTAGAAATCGCGACGCAGTGATTAAATAGAGACCATTGCATAGGCGGATATTTTGCTTTGGTGCAAGGCAAAAACGCACGGAATAAGGGAGTTTATCCGCACCAATGACCGATTGAGACCATTTTTAACGCCGCTACGGAGTGAAAGATTTGCCTATGCAATAGTCTCAATCGGTCATTTTACTTCTGACATCTATCCGCGTCGGACACGTACAAGCAGGAGCAAAGGGGAAAACTGCCTCATTCCGTGCATTGTCGCTTGGCCACAAAGCATCTAGTCAGACCGCTCCATGTATTCCCCCGTCTCAACGTTCACGCGAATCTTCTTACCATTTTGTACAAAGGGCGGTACCATAACGATGATTCCAGTTTCAAGCGTTGCCGGCTTATAAGACGACGTTGCTGTTGATCCTTTCATCTGTGGTTCTGTCTGGGTGATCGTCAAGACAACGCTAGTAGGCAATTCAACGCCAATAATACGATCTTCATAGATATTAACATCCACCAACGTATCCGGCAACAAATACCCTTTCTGATCCTCAAATAGCTCAACTGGTATTGTACTTTGCTCAAAGCTTTCCTCATCCATAAATACATAATCATCCCCTGCTGCGTACAAGAATCGCAACTTACGCTGCTCCAAGAAAGGACGCTCCACCTTTTCGTCAGTACGCAGTCGGATATTATTTTTTGTTCCGGTTTCAATATTTTTGGCTTCTACCTGCATATAGGCACCGCCACGTCCGCCGACATGGACATGCCGAGCGCGTGTAACACGCCACAATCGCCCCTCCAACTCAATCAAAGTGCCAGCTCGTACATCCGTTGCCAATACTTTTGCCATGGTCAAACTCCTTGGTTAGAGACCGTTGCATCAGCAAATTTTTTACTCTGTGGCGGTGTTGAAAATGGTCTCAATCGGTCATTGATGCGGATAAACTCCCGCGTTCCATGCGTTCTCACCTTGCCACCAAGCAAAATATCCACCTACATAACTGTCTCAATAAAGGGCGCATTGTATCGTCTTTCACTAAACATTGAAAAATGGAGGCCACTGCAAGTGCAGATTATTTTGTCTGGAGCCGCCTATGAGACCATTGCAGTGCGGTTATTTTCTCCCGTGGGAAAGAAGGAAGGCTAGGAAAATGACTAGAGGAAGCTCTGATTGAGTCATGCCCGCCCCCCTTGAGCGATAAAAAGGCCAAACTCGGCGTTGCAAAACCTCGCTATGACGGGCGTTTACGCCTTGATGTTGACCCTTTTATCGCTCAAGGGGATGTCACCAGACTTAATCAGAGCTTCCTAGAGATCTTTGCATAATTAATTATTTTATTCTGTGGCGGCGTTGAAAATAGTCTCAATCGGTCATTGATGTGGATAAACTCCCTCATTCCGTGCGTTTCCGCCTGCCACCAAGCAAAATATTCGCCTATGCAATGGTCTCCTTAAGAAAGCGGATACTATCATGTTGCCGTAATAGGGCGCGACGCGTACCACGGTCGAACGTCTGGCTGATGATAGAATTCTGCCTCCATGGAAAACACATTATTTGACTATTCCTCGTTGAGGTAGTATTGTCACATTAATCGTATGAGTGATAATTTTCCTCCTTTTGTTCTGGTTGCGTTGTTGCTAGTCAGTGCGTTGTTGGCGGTAACCGCCCTCAAAATTATGCGGTTACCGACTATTCCGGCCTACTTCATTGCGGGCATATTTGCCGGCTCCAGTGGGTTAGATATTCTGCACTCTGGTGAAGTGGTTGACTTGATTGCTGAGTTTGGCATCATCCTGCTACTTTTCACCATTGGCTTAAAGTTCAACATCAGCACACTACACGCCATCCGCCGTTTTGTCTTTCTGCTGGGCGGTATGCAAGTGGCGGTGACGGCTCTTGTGATAGCACTCATTGCCAGTTTTTTCTTTGACAATTTATTACTAATCGGTTTGCTCGGTTTTGTCGCTGCCATGTCTTCAACGGCGATTGTCAGTCAGATTTTGATCGAAGAAAGTGAGGTAACCTCACCAGTTGGTCGCCGGGCAATGGGTGTGCTACTTTTTCAAGATTTACTCGTTATCCCCCTGATTATCATTTATTCAGCAGAAAAGACAGAAATCTCACTATGGGCTGTTGTCACGCTCATCATTTTCAAAACAGTGCTGGTTCTAGCCTTTGTTCTACTGGCTGGTCCTCGTCTGATGAAAGCCTGTCTGGCCTGGGCAGCACGTTACGGCGACAAAGAGTTATTTATTTTGGCTATTGTTGCCATCATTGCCGTATCGGCGATGATAACTGGCGCATTTGGTTTATCCTATGTCCTCGGTTCATTTCTATCTGGGATGCTGATTGCAGAGACATTCCACCGTCATCGTGTTGAACAAATTATAGAACCGTTTCGTCAATTATTTTTAGGCTTTTTTTTCATGTCTTTAGGGATACTCATCAACATAGAACAACTCATCGGCAACGCGAGTATGATTATCCTTCTAGCGTTAGCGGCGATTGCCATCAAGGCCCCGATTGTCTACCTTTGTACTCGAATTATAAAAACACATAACGCCTCAGCCCTACGAGTCGCTTTACTCCTCGGCGGCACCGGTGAGTTTGGTTTCGTTCTATTGACGGTGGCCAACAGTAGCGGTATTTTATCGGATGCGCTATTTCAGCTACTGATACCGGCGAACATGTTGGCACTCATCACAACCCCCTTCTTGTGGACGCAGTCAGACAGGCTAGTCGACCGATTCTGTCACGATGATTGGTTGACCAGTGCGAAAAAATTGACCGAAGATATTACCAAAGCCAGTGGCAGTAACAATCATGTTATCGTTTGCGGTTTCGGTCGGACGGGACAAGCGATTATCGGCCTTTTACGGATATTTTCTACCAATTTTCTGATTCTTGAAGATGACTACGTCATTGTGGAAGCGGCAGGTGAGACAGAAAAAATTATCTACGGCAGCAGCGATCAACGAGAAATATTACTGGCTGCCGGTATCATCCGAGCAAAGGTATTAATCGTGACTTTTTCAGATCCTGTTCGGTCATCAATCACAGTACAAACCGCCCGCCAGCTCAACCGTAATATCCATATTCTGGCCAAAACGTCAACTGCACAACAAGCACAAGCACTGGTGACCGACGGTGCGGACAAGACCTTAATAGAAGCGCACGAAAGTGGATTCTCGCTGGTCGAACAATGCCTACAAGAGATGGGTCATATTCCGTCCCACGTTATTCAAGCGACCATCCTACAAGCGAGACGGCGACAAATTCCGCTCTTTCAAGGTCAATACACCGGCACGGAGAGTTCAGAGAAAGAAGACCACCAACGCCATTTAATCGGTTGCAAAGTGCTTACTGACATGGAAGAATCACTATCGGCAGTCGTACCAGCATCCGCTACTGTTGTTGCTTGGCGTCGTGATAATCGAGAAATTGACATCAATCAACCCGAACAAACGATACGCAAAGGTGATGACATAGTATTGATGGGGGAAGCCAGTATACTGGAGAGGGTTAAGACCCGACTGACAACGGTCGGTGAGGAAGTCGATGAACAAAACAACGGATAAATACGCCATAAGACATCACGAGAGACCTTGGCATAAAGAGGGATTTTGCTTTGTGGCCAGGCGAAACCGCACGGAATGAGGAAGTTTATTAGCATAAATGACCGATTGAGACCGGTTTCAACGCCGCCACAGAGTAAAATAACCAATTATGCAAAGGTCTCCACGAGACTGTTGCACAATGGTTGCAACCGTTCGCAGAGTCGCTACTAGGCATACGGCATGGCAGGTTTGATAGATGACAGCCGTGCCGGCAAGACGCCACTACGGCGTCGCGTTCGGACGTCGTCGGTGGTATTGAAGGTATTGTCGTGGCGTCTTCAGAGCCCGTGGGACAAGCGGTTATTGACGAAGCTGCTCCGTCGTCGTGGGATAGCGATTGGTGAAACTGAGCGTGAGCGTGGGTAAGATTTTGCGCGAATTGCTGGCGGGCGGCAAAATCACCGGTAGCGGGTTAAGGAAGCTCTGATTAAACTACTAGCCCCCGCTAATCGCCACGATTATTTTCTATAGGGGCACCTCTAAGCACTCCAGTGCGATTTAGGCAGTATAGAAGATAGAGCCTATTTCATCCAATGATGAGGATAATAGTTGGTCTATTTGACGAATGGTTGGGTGGAAAAGGTGCTGTTTTATGCGCTTCGTAAATTGTGCTGGGATTTTTTAGAGGTGCCCCAGAGGGAGAGATTGGTTTCAACGCTATGCGGAGTAAAAAATTGGCTGATGCAATGGTCTCAATTTTGCTGATAATAATATAGAATAGCACCTAGAGGAGCGAGTAAACCATGGCAATGCAATTGTTTAAACCGATGACGGAAGCGATCGAATTCATCTTGAACGACAAGGTCGTTATCGGCTATGAAGACGAGACGATATTGGAAACCGCTCGTCGTTACGGGGTTGATATCCCCAGTTTGTGCTACAAACCAGGCTATCGCACGGTGGGCAATTGTCGTGCTTGTATGGTTGAGATTGACGGCGAGCGGGTACTTGCCCCTTCCTGCTGTCGCTATCCCAAATCAGGGATGCGCGTGGGCAGCTCCACGTCGCGGGCTTTGCGCTCGCAAAAAATGATACTAGAGTTACTCAACGCTGATATGCCTGATGCGTTGCGTCATCATGACTCCGAACTGTTGCAATGGACGACCAAATTAGCGGTTGGCAAACCACGTTTTGCCGGTCGTCAACAGCGTTCTCCCGATCTATCGCATCCGGCGATGGCGGTCAATCTGGATGCCTGTATTCAATGCACACGTTGCGTCCGCGCTTGTCGTGAAGAGCAGGCGAATGATGTTATCGGCACCGCCCATCGTGGTGCGAAGGCGACTATAATTTTTGATTTTGCTGACCAGATGGGAGAGAGCAGCTGTGTTGCTTGTGGCGAATGTGTACAGGCTTGTCCGACCGGTGCGTTAGCACCGATAGGAGACGTACTAATGCAAGCACCGGATCATTCTATACCCTCACTATGTCCTTATTGTGGTGTTGGTTGCCAGACCACTTATCACGTCAAAGATAATCAGCTGTTGCACACAGAAGGACGAGACGGCCCCGCCAACCATCAGCGATTATGTGTCAAAGGTCGATTTGGCGGCGATTACGCTCACCATCCACACCGTCTACAACTCCCGTTAATACGCCGAGCCGGTGTTGCCAAAGACGCTAACATTGCTTTGGAGCCAGACAATTGGCAACACGTTTTTCGTCAAGCGAGCTGGGAAGAGGCATTGGATACGGCGGCATCAGCGTTGCTATCCATTCGCGATCAGCACGGTGGTGATTCCTTAGCTGGCTTTGGTTCGGCCAAAGGTAGCAATGAAGAAGCCTATCTATTTCAGAAATTAGTGCGCACTGGCTTTCGTACTAACAACGTTGATCACTGTACCCGTTTATGTCATGCTTCCTCGGTAGCGGCTTTGCTAGAAGGGATTGGTTCTGGCGCAGTCTCCAACCAAGTATCGGATATTGAGGCGGCTGAGGTCGCATTGGTGATTGGTGCCAACCCGACCGTCAACCACCCGGTCGCTGCGACTTTCATGAAAAATGCGGCGGCGAACGGTACCAAATTGATTATTGCTGATCCTCGCCGGTCGTCATTAGTCGCTCATGCCCATTTACACCTACCCATGCAGGCCGATTCAGATGTTGCATTACTCAACGCGATGATGCACGTCATCATAGAAGAAGGGTTGACTGATGAGCATTTTATTCGTCAGCGCACCAGCGGTTATGAGCAATTACGTCAAAACATTAAGCACTGCTCGCCAGAAGCCATGTCACCGATATGCGGTATAGCCCCTGAGACGATTCGTCAGGCCGCTCGTTTATACGGTAGCAGTCGTCAAGCGATAATATTTTGGGGAATGGGGGTGTCACAACACACCCATGGAACCGACAATGCTCGCTGTTTAATTGCCTTGTCCCTAATGACCGGCAATATTGGTCGTCCGGGTTGTGGTTTACATCCGCTGCGGGGTCAAAACAACGTTCAGGGTGCGTCTGATGTTGGTTTGATTCCGATGATGTTTCCAGATTATCAGCGTGTTGACAATGAAGAAAATCGACGGCAGTTTGAAGCGTTGTGGCAAAGTACCCTACCGACCAAAGCGGGATTGACGGTTGTGGAGATTTTAGAAGCCGCTCATCATGGCGATATTCGTGGCATGTACGTGATGGGTGAAAATCCAGCGATGTCCGATCCGAATACCGCCCATGCGCGTGCTAGCTTAGCGGCACTAGAGATGCTGGTCGTGCAAGATATTTTTCTGACAGAAACAGCGGCCTTAGCGGATGTTATCCTACCGGCATCAGCGTTTGCCGAGAAAACAGGAACCTTTACCAACACCGATCGGATGGTCCAGCTCGGTCGGCAGGCACTGACTTCACCCGGTGAAGCACGTCAAGATTTATGGATTATTCAGCAGCTGGCACAGCGAATGGGGCTATCGTGGGATTATTCTGGTGAGCAATCTGGAGTCGCCCAAGTATTTGAAGAGATGCGGCAAGCCATGCCGACCATTCGTGGTATTACCTGGTCGCGTTTACAAGCGGAGCACAGTGTGACCTATCCTTGTTATCGTGATGGGGACGCGAGTGAGCTGGTGTTATTTTCAGATGGCTTCCCAACAGCCGACGGACGCGGAAAATTGGTGGCGGCGACATTCACCCCAGCGGCAGAGCTACCGGACGATGATTACCCGATGGTTTTGATTACTGGTCGTGAGTTAGAACATTGGCACACGGGTGCCATGACACGGCGGTCACGGGTACTGGATGCACTGGAGCCAGAGGCGACAGTCAGTATGAACCCGCGTGATATGAGTCGGTTGAATTTAGTCGCTGGTGACAGAGTGGTCGTTTCATCACGTCGTGGTGCGATCAGTTTAGTCGTTCGTGCTGACGCTGGTATTGCGTTAGGAACGGTTTTTATTCCATTTTGCTACTACGAGGCTGCCGCCAATCAGCTGACCAATCCAATGCTGGATCCATTCGGAAAAATACCCGAATTCAAATACTGCGCTGTAAAAGTAACCGCTGGTGGAGAGGGTTTTACTCGGCTCAGCTTTGGCGGTGGGGTTTTAGAGGCAGAGAGAGTTTCCTCTTGATCGCACAGCGGTCTATCCCATCGAGTATGGAGCGGATGATGGGAATCGAACCCACGCTCTCAGCTTGGGAAGCTGATGTTCTACCATTGAACTACACCCGCTTCGTGCGATAATGACGCCAATTTTACCATGCTTTCCTATGCCATCTTACGTCGTTAATGGTGAACACCGCGATTTAGAATCTCCTTTGACCATTGCCGTTCTATTGGACGATATGGCGTTGACTGGTCGCAAAATTGCGGTTGAAAAAAATGGGGCTATTGTTCCCAGAAGTTGTCATGCCGAAGAGAAAATTACAGACGGCGATACGATAGAAATTGTGACTGCTGTTGGAGGAGGATAGATGTCGACCACGTTGCCGATTGATACTGCCATGGCAGACGATTCATTAGTCATTGCTGGACACACCTACCGCTCTAGGCTATTATTGGGGACTGGCAAATACGCTGATTTTGAGCAAACACGAGCGGCGGTGGCGGCCAGTGGTGCTGATATTGTCACGGTGGCGGTTCGTCGCACGAACATCGGTCAAGAAGTTGATGAGCCGTCGTTACTAGACGTGCTATCCCCCAGCGAATACACCATTTTGCCGAACACTGCTGGTTGTTATGATGTTAAATCAGCACTGCGAACATTACGTTTGGCGCGCGAGCTATTGGACGGTGCTTCATTAGTCAAGCTAGAAGTACTGGGCGACAAAACCACGTTATACCCGAATATTATGGAAACCATTATTGCAGCCCGTCAATTGGTAGTAGACGGTTTTCAGGTGATGGCCTACACCAGCGATGATCCTATCGTCGCACGTGAGCTGGAGAATATTGGTTGTGCTGCCATCATGCCACTAGCGTCATTGATTGGTTCTGGCATGGGCATTATCAATCCACACAACCTCCGTCTGATTATTGACAACGCTCGCGTTCCGGTTATCGTCGACGCGGGAGTCGGCACCGCTTCGGATGTGGCGATTGCGATGGAATTAGGTTGTGATGGCGTGCTAACCAATACTGCCGTTGCTGCTGCTGCCGATCCGGTACGAATGGCAAAAGCCATGCACAGTGCCGTTATTGCCGGTCGTCAAGCATTTTTGGCGGGCAGGATGCCCAGACGTGATTACGTTGCGTCGGCGTCATCGCCGGCAGCTGGATTAGTCGGTAGCGATTAAATTTTTGAGGTCTTTGCACAAAGAGAGATTTTGCTTGGTGGCAAGGCGAGACCGCACGGAATGAGGGAGTTTATACACATCAATGACCGATTGAGCGCGGTTTCACCGCCGTCACGAAGTACAACAGCCGGTTAAAGGTCTCTTTTTGTCTGATTCAGCAAGCTATACGCATTCCATTCGCAGCTATGTCTTGCGGCAGGGTCGCGAAACTAAGGCACAGCGGCGGGCTTGGACGCTGTGGGCGAACGATTACCAGCTGCCAGCAAGGCTATCCCCGCCAGACTGGGCGGCGGTATTCTCTCGGCAGGCACCGTTGATCGTTGAGATTGGTTGCGGTTATGGTGAAGCAACGGCTTTGATAGCGGCGGCCAATCCCGACAACAATTACGTTGTTTTTGAGGTACACCGTCCTGGCATCGGTGCGCTCTGGCAGCGATTAGCATTAGCCGATATTAAGAATGTTCGGGTTATTTGCGTCGATGCAATGCGCACCATACCGTTTATGTTTACTAAGGCATCAATCGCTGGCATTAACCTATTTTTCCCTGATCCTTGGCCGAAGCGACGGCATCACAAGCGGCGGTTGATACGACCCACATTCATCAACATACTCGCAGAAAAAATGATTGAGGGAGGCATTATCCACATGGCCACTGACTGGTTAGATTACGCCGATGAGGCGAGCACTTTATTGGCTGAACATCCGATGTTTTCGCCCGCCACAATTAGACGACAGCAACGACCAGCAACGGCTTACGAACGGCGAGCGTGGGTGGCTGGTCGGACTATTACAGAATTACACTTTCGGCGCGTTCATTGCACTGATGTTTTGTCATCCGATGTTACGGCAACGTGATAATGTCCGATTTTTCGTGGTTTATCAGTCAGAGCTTCCTTAGATTAATAAAATGAAAAATGAATTAGAAAAAACATTATCAATCACTCAAGCAGTTGGCTTAGGCATAACTATAGGAAGCTCTGATTAAGTCTGGTGGCATCCAGTTGAGTGGTAAAAGGGTTAAAATCAAGGCGTAAAACGCCCGTCAT
>JAULKO010284325.1:0-16307 GCA_032356045.1 Mediaster aequalis | reverse complement strand
TAAGAAATATCGTATGAATCTTGTACAAATGAATCTGCCGAGTCAGCATTTGCTGTGTCCAACTTGGTTGGGAAAACAGGCAGTGGTATCTTGTTTTAAAAAGTTGGTATTTTCGGTCAAAATAATCCCGGCGTCAATTGGTTAAAGTACTTTTGGGCTTAAAGTCCTTGTGCCAAAAATGGCTTTTAAATCTACAAAAACCAAGGACATACACATACAAACAATGTTAATCTAAATCAAATCTATCACATTTTAAAAACTGCTTGCTGAGCAACAACACCTTGGAAGTTGTTTTATAGTTCGATATTGTGGTTTGGCTGAACACATAACACTAAGGGATGATGTGGGGACTTACCTGTTCCGAGCCAAAAGCATGACCTGGAACTCGCATCAAATGATCAGGTACATGTATAAGATCACATGATCAGGTATTAGATCACATGATCAGGGATTAAGATCACATGATCAGGGATTCAGATCACATTATCTGCTATCTGGTTCATATGATTAGATGTAAATATGCATGATCTGATGGCACCATCGTCCTACAATTTCCCTTCTCTTGTTTTGCTTTCAATAAATTAATAGACCTTGCATCTATTGTTGCCACTGTGTTAAGACTAAACTCTGATTCAAGCCTAGCCTGGAATCCAGGTTGTTCACCTCTGGTTGTGGTGCTCAGTTGTCTACAGCCTGCTCTGCCATGCCTCGGGATCAGATCTACATTATTGTAAGGACAAGGAATGAATCAGTGGAACACACTAATCATGATTAAAAAGTGAATATATCCTGCATCAAACAGAGCAAGCATTACCAAGTAACTTACTTGATGTCAGATGTCGTAAGCTCCCTCCCTGAAGCAATGTACTCTGCAAACTTGGACACCACTGGGTCAGAGTTCATGCTGGCCACTGCAACCACTTTATCACTCCTGGGGTAAACAAACAATGAAGAAATTTGAGCTGTGATTCAAACACAAAATCTACTTGGTGCAAAACATTATCAAGTCCCTTTCAAATATGGACACAAAGAACTTTCAATGAAACCACGGAGCTGGATTGAAACACGTTTTCCTGTCTCAAGTCAACCGGAAGCCAACTTCAAATGAAGATACACAAACGGAGAGAGTTGGGTTTTCAAGGTCCTAAACGCCCATGATGACAGCCTAAGGGTAAATGTAGATATGAAAGAGGGAGGGAACAACATAATGAACCTGTGTTTACCAACTTTCTCTCTTTTCCATGTACATGTACATCCCACATTTGGGGCATTTTAAACCCCTCCCATATATTCATTCCCTTGATATAAGAATAATACAACACATTCACTTACTTGATATAATATGCCACAAATTTCAGTTCTTCTGGGTTGCCTTCGATGATGGCATCGTCATAACCAGCATTGTATCCTGTGCGATGAAAACACATAATATGCATACCACTGTTGTAATGAGTCACGTATAGCTCGAGTTACAAGTCAAATCAAGTCAACTTGTCTTCGAGTCTCAAGTCGAGTCAAGTCACTTAATAATGAGGTCAAGTCCAGTCGAGTCAGTCACTTTGGTCGAGTCGAGTCGAGTCTGACACTTTGATCAAGTTGAGGCGAGTCGAAAACCACATTCTAGTTTAACGTTAATTATTATTAGTGGGGTAAGATTGCCATAGGTTAGGCATCCCCCTCACCAAAAATATATTGGGGGCATTTCCCGCCCCTATGTTTGCAATTGAAAGAATGGCGAAAGAATGTAGTTATGATGCCAAATCACCTGCAGATGTTGGTATTCTATGGGACTAACATGTTGAAAGTATTTGAAATCTAGTGTGATAATTGTTTCTCAGCCCAAAATTCTTGTTTTCTTTTGTCAACAGTGACTGATCGGATTTTATTTTGATAGCCCCTCACCATCCGCACAATTGATAATAGACCTCTTCATGTTGTGCACTTAAAAAAATGCATGGCACAACCATTTTTGTTAAATGTGGATAATGGATTTTGTAAAAAAAATGTTGATAATTTATTTATACACAGAACATGTTCACACCAAATTTTGTTGTAACACATGATCTGTGTGGAAAAATATTTATATGCCTATTTAGACAGACATGTAATGAAAAAGTGGTGGCAGGAAACTACTTACTACAGTATTCACAAAAAGTCAGTGAATGAAAACGTCCGATATTGCCCCGTTTAATTCAAGCAGCTACAAGGTATAGGCCTGCTAAGCTTGTTGCACGGCTTACACTTTTATGTGAGACTAGGTCTTCATGTGGCGAGTGAAGTTTGAGTCGTTCTCAAATTGTCGACGATGTCCCTTTAATCCAGGGGCAATGAATCCACTTTGCCTTGTGTTTGCGTTATTCGTTACTAATTTTATATCCAGTGAAACAGCACGAACTGAGGCAGGAACTTTCATGATTTGTGGACGCTTGTCGACGTATTTTTTTCCTACAAAAACGTCAAGCGATAATGCTGCATGCTACAAGTAGCGCGTACTATTCGTGATATGCAGGCCTACTTGAATATAAGTCAGTGAAAAGTCGTATTTTCCATCACCATATATGCGGCACAGGTGGTTGAGTTAGTCTTTCATAAGATTTAACATGACACACACTAACAAAGGATAGGGTGAAGTTAACGCTTTGACAGCGTGTTGGAACGGCTACACAGCCTTCGCTATTAAAGGCGCAGCCCAGGCTGCGTTGCAAAAATGGGTGCCGTCGGCTTGATTTATTCACAAAAATTTGGTTATGTCTACTTTTTGGAGACTCTAGTCAAAAAATGTTCGAGTCAGAGTCAAGTCAAGTAATTTCCTTGAGTGACTTGAGTCAAGTAATTTTTACTTGGTAAAGCAGCAGGGGTATGGTGACACCGAGTTAATGTGACATTGGTACTGAAACAGTTAAATCAGCATTCAGTACAGTGTTTAAATGCCACTTTACCCCCCCTCCCAACATTATACAATTGTTGTCTGCTGTGATGTGGTCCATGGTATTTTGTACACCCAAGGGGGCTAATGGCACCCAAGGTGAAGCCGTAGGTGCCATGCGTCCCCCGATCGAGGATGTACAAAACCCATGGACCATATCACAACAGACAACAATACTTTTGTTATACCATGGTATTAATTTTTTGATGAGATTTTGGAGATTTTAGAAGTAATTTCCAGTTAGATTAAAACTAATTTTGAGAATGGCGCAATTTTTCTAGTTGACAGGCTTTCATGCTTCAGATGAGTATACGCACGTGTCGACACGCGCATGCAGTGAGCACTTAATTTTGGGTGGGACCATACGCAAGCGTACGCGTCTGCGTCGACACGCGCACGTGCACGCACTGATGTACCCCGGGGTACATCACTTTTGGAGTAACACGAACTTTTGTAATAAGCCATGTGACTAGCTCTGGACCAATCGGAATTTGCAATTTAATACCACGGTATAACAAGTACGGATTATCACTACCTGCATATCGGACGCTCTTGCCAAACAGCATAGTCCAGAAGTACGGTACACTGTCCAACTCCACTTCCTGATTCAGGATATTCAGTGCAGCGATGCGTCCTGTGTCAAACACAAACACCAGCCCATGACAGCGTCAATAACAATAGCATTTATTACTTGAACACTTGTAGATTTGAATGGAGAATAACTTTGAAATGTTTACCTTCCTTTCCTGCCGCACCGATTCGTTAACTATGAGGATAATGCAAAATATGTCAGTACGGTTCAACTGTCCAACAGGCACGTTTAAAAAAGATGGCCTCAGGTTTGAAATATGCGACACAGGCTGAGCAAAACCAAATCAGGAGCAAAACCAAATCAGGAGCAAAACCAAATCAGGAGCAAAACCAAATCAGGAGCAAAACCAAATCAGGAGCAAAACCAAATCAGTGTCAAAAACTGAGCTGATAAGCACACAATTTTGCTAAGCACAGACAAAAATTATTCAGCAAAAAGACGTTATCAGCCAAAATGTTGCGTGATGTCTATTGAGAAACTCCCTTGCATTATTGCCTGCAGATTAAAAACATCCCGAACAACATGCTACCATTTCAGACACAATAAACCAGAATGTGCAGGCCAAGAGAGGGTATGTCATGGTAAACTGTCGACCCAAAATGATCAGAATATGCCAGTTTCTTCATCGACCAATCGGTATGTGCTTACCGTGCCCAGAAGCGACCTGCCAGTGGCCGATGTTGACCTCTAGATCCCCCATCATAGACAGAGGGACCTGCACTATGTCCCCTGCTGCAAAGACGTTGGGCTTATTGGTCCGTAAAAACTGTAGATGGTGGTACAGGGGGGGGGGGGGGGGTTGAGAGGACAGATTTACCAATAAATAAATTATCTGTAAGGCCAGTTGTTCTGATTCAGGGTCTGGGGTCTGGGTGGGGGCAAGGGGGTGTTGGTATTGGTGGAGGGGAGTTGTAATGCACCTTGGGCATTATTATGATACATTTTGGCAAAAACTGTCAATTCTCTAATTTGCATGACTGAATTTCTTGGTGAATTGCTGTGCGAGTTCCAAGCAAGGTCAGTCTTGTAAAGATTACCACTTGGACAACCCTTACACAATGACCCACAAGCTGATAATTGCAAAGACATTGGGCTTGTTGGTCCGTAGAAACTACGATAAGGGTAAAGGGGCGGGGGGGGGGGGGGGGGGGGGGGGGGGGGGGGCGGTGGCTGTGTAGGTTAGCCTCACGTGCACTACCCTGTGTACAATTTAAGCTTTGGATTTGTACTGTTTGGCAACCATCGAACAGTACACAAACCGTTTGTGAAAAAACTGCAGGGCTGAGCGCTTGCATAGTCATTTGGCAAATGGAACCCAATTTAGTTGCCCCCTTCCCCTCCTTGGTCAAACTCCTGGCTACCCACTCCAATGTTACAACCCTACCTTATCAACTACAACAGCCTGCCTTGCATTCAGCGTGATCCCGCTTTCCTTCAGGAACTCAGTGGTGGGTGTCACTCCTACTCCCATGATGCACAGGTCGGCCACTAACGTCTCACCGCCCTTGAGGATCACCTCCTTCAGCTGCCCATCGTCGCTGCCATTGAATCGCTCGGGATCAGAGTTCAGATGGAACTTGACGCCCTTATCTTCACACATCTGTGTATCAAATGACAAAGTAAGTAAAGTGGATACGTGTTCAAGGGCTCAGTACGAAATACAATGAAGAGTTCAAAATGCATGAATACAGGATAAGCATTACAAAACTGTTTGCAGGCATCGTGTATGGCAGTTTAGGGCCACCGTAGATGAACTGCATGTGTCTCTTCTGGGCGCTGTTTTCATGCACCACCATCAACATTTTATTCATGACATGTCATTTTGATGTTTGGTTTTGTTGTCAAAGATCATCTCCCGGACAGTTTGCTACACTTGACTTGTCGATCTTAATATCTAGTATCAATCCACCACACCCCCAGCGTAGTGAGTATAATTTTCAGTCTAGTTGAGGATAGTTTTTTCTACATTAGGAGCCCACGTATTCCCAAATTTAGTTATATTTTTGCTCTTTTTGGTACATGTAAATGCATGCAGTCATTTTCTTTTTATGTGAGCAAAGTGAAATTACCGAAAGCAATGTTGGGGGGTGGGGGTATTGAACACTGCGTTCTTACTTGGAGGACATTTACACAATGGAAGAAGCTATACACTTAAACTTTTCAGTTGAGGAAAATGTGGGGGATGATAGAGGGGATGTCAACCTTTGGGTGAGTGGAGACCAAGGGGTATAGGCGGGGTGGGGGAGGGGGGAAAATGTGGTCGCTCCACGCAGCAGGGGAAAAGTCAGGACAGTACAGTCAGGACAGGAGCATGGTAGATCTACCGTCTGGGGGTTTTGCTTCACCTTTTGCAATGCTTTGCCGATTGCTTCTCCTAATGATGCGATGTAAGGCGCCGAGCTCCTGCCAATGATGGACACACTGGTTGCTTTACCTGCAAAGTACGCTGCCATTTCCATACCTGGCTAACAAGAAGATAAAATAGTTAATCCACGGGATAGGCAAATATTACGCAGTTACCAGTGGCATATCTAGCCCCCCTTCCCCCACCCCCAGCGAAATTTTTCGCCCCTTTTTTTTTAAGAATTAAAAAATGCCATCACTTGACAGTCGGCACTACCGCCCCTCCATTTGGGCGAGTCTTGCATACCCTATGTGGACTCTAGAACAATAGATGTCCACACAAACCACCTTCCGGTGACGCTGTGTCGACTTGCACACGTCCACACAAGGTTTCCACATTCTGAAAAGTGGTCTTAGAGGCATTTTCTGGTTAGGGTTATCCGTCGCAAAATAAAGTAGAATAGTTGAGGAAATCACGGTCGAAAGTGGTGAAAATGTGTCTTTATGTGGTTTTGAAACATGTTTTTCCTTAACTACACAAGAACAAAAGAATGTCCACACAAGGTACGTAACAACAGTATGTGTGTACGTGTACTGTATTACTATAGAGGACAGGAGGATAAACAAACAACAATGAAATCATTCTTGTCCTCGATGAGAGGTCTTTTGTATTTTTGTGTCCTCAAATGGACAAGCATGTGCTTAGTCTATGGGAACAATAGAGAAGACAAAGCCTTGTCCTCGGTCGTTGTGTGAAACACGACTGTGTGAATCAGTGTGTGTGAACACGTGCCTCCATGCACTACATCACTCAATCCTACACCAACAGATACCTCATGCTCATTAATCCGTGACCTGATTTTGGTGAGTGATCTATCATTGCAAAGAGAAGGTCTCAGGCTGCATAATGATATTAATTTGGTGATATCGGTGTGATTCATGTGTGATATATTTGGGGTTCAATTCCAGTATACTTTTTTTTTACTCACAGTATACTTAAATTAACTATTACTGGAAATGCTTTGACATTACTTCTTCAGGAGAGTTTACTTGTACGCCTTGGATTATTTTGTCTACAGCTTTTCTCCTTTGCCTTTAATATGGAGGTTTGACAGACACACTTCTTCAAAACATTCTGGACAATTTATCAAAAATAATTACTAGACTTACCTATGAATGAAGTGCCGACGATGACTACGTTTTTACCCTTGCCCATCTCGGCAATGTAATTGGCATCCTCAGGACTCCGCAGCACACAGACATTCTTCAAGTCTTTGCCTGGAATGTCTAGGATTCGTGGGCTGAAAAAAGAAATGAAAAATTTTCAAATAACAAAAAAATAACTGGAATGTCAGTCTCGTTTTGAGTACAGACCCCCAGAATGTTGAGGGATCAAGAGATTTGATGTAAAAAAAAATATGGAATATGAGTAGCTGTGATGCAGCCGGGATCAGACAACAGGGGGACAGCTTTAAAACAATTTGTAGAAATGACTAGGCATCTTTGTTTATACCAACACTATATTAGTGGTAGTGAAACCAAGGATTCCTTGAAAGTGCTTGCAACACTGTACTTCACAAGCCTGTAGAAATTTGTGAAGAGAAGACGACGGAATGCAAGGGGGAAAACACAGATTTTGTTCAGGGAAACACAAAGAATCTGTGACTGAAAATCAAATTCACTTGTAGGTTAAGTGATTTAAAAACCCAGGTCGTGGAAATGAAAAATGGTGTCCCCTAACATAGAATCTGACAAATGCAATTTGTGGCTTGATGATCTCAATCCCAAACGTTTCACAGGGTCTCTGATTTACTATATAAGTACAGGGGAGCAATGAAGTGAGGAGTTGCATACTCGGCCCAATTTCACGAAGATGCTTAGCAGAAAATATCGAATAGCAAATTTACTTACTAAGCAAAAACCAGCTGAGGACCAGTCACAAACAATACACATTACATATTTTGGCTGGCAACCTTTTATTGCTAAGCAAAACATTTCTGCGCTATGCAAATTTTAGCAGCTCAATGAAATTGGCCCCTGCTGGAGTGTTGATGCCCACAGCTTCCACTGGAGTGCATCGGTCAAGACTCAAAAGTGTCAAGGTTATCTCTGGTTCTTCCAAGAACCATTCTGTAAGAACTTCATCTGAGAAGCATTCCTTCAAGTTAGATTTCACATGGCATTACCACAAACAACTAGACAGCAGAATCTGACAGTTAACTCATTGAGAGAATCATAGTGCTGGAGACCTCATCATGAAAGGAGGCCGGAACATTAGTACAGAAGTCTCGGGCTCAAATCCCTGCCCTCTTCACTTTTCTAATTCTAATTTTTGAACCATTCAAGCAATAACGGAAGATAAACAAATTTTGGAGCGATTGTCTGACCTTCCTCCTGTCGCAACCAGCAGGGTGTCGTAGCTGATGCTCTTGCCATTCTTGAAGGCGACACAATTCAGCAGCGTGTCTACCGCAGTGGCCTCCATGCCAGTCTGGACGTCGATGTCGTACACGCTGTAGAAGTCTGGCTTGCGCAGGGCCAGCTCGGACGCTGAAGACATCAGAGCCTGTTCAGCAGATCAAGAATGTTGATTTTTTTTTTAAATAAATGAAGGATTTACCAAATCCTGGCACAGTATCAATAGCACTATGTGCTCAGTGCTTTCCAAGAGCTTTTGAGAAAATACTTTCCAGGCTCACATGGGCAGGACTCGAACCCACAACCTCCTGCTCGCTAGTGCTGATCTCTAAACCCCTTAACCACCGAGCTTGTCGGAGCTGGCTGGCTGATCCGAATCCAGTCAAGGTTAGAAGATGATTTTGCCTTCCAGGTGACGTAATTTATAAACAAGAATGTGCCTATTCCCGATGTAGTAATATGCAGTGGTGTAGTACTCATACATGTACATGTAAATGTACTTGTACTGAACTATGTTTGTCTGTACTTGTACTCATGAACATGCACACAACTACAACCAAAAGGTTGGAGTATTCATACCCGGACTCATACTCGAGTACATTTCTTTCATTCGTACTCATACTCACCAAAAAGAACTTGACTACAACACCGGTATTATGGCAATTGTATGTTCAGTGCTTTCCAAGAGCTGGTGGGAAAACTTCACGGGTGTACTCGGGTGGGACTCAAATGACCTCCTGCTACAAGTGAAGGCATTTTAACCACTCCAAAGGGTAGGGGGTTACAAGATGTAGGTACCCAGATATACCTGCGTCACCGATCAACTTTGGTTGTAGTTTATTGCATGTCATTCGGACATGCCAATGCACTCCAGCTGCAGTGCATTGGAGGATGCAATGGCTTACCAGACAAGGCTCCAAGTGGAGCGAGTTGGAGGGTGCATAGGCTGACTAGCAGGGGCACTCACTTTTATTATCAGAGGATTGTTATTGCTCTCTGTCAGATCACCCTTCGAATTATGTGGCAGCCATTGCAGGACCATGCAATAAACATTTTCTTAAACTGAATATTGAAGTGTCCTGCAGGATCTATTAATAAAAAAAAAAAAATTGTTGTCCCAGAAACTCTGGAATTAAAAATGGCAATGAAATCCTTGAATTGTACCAAGCACGTTTCATTGGTTACATGCCCGGTTACATTCTAATGAATAGTCTCTGCAGAACATTATTCTGATTAAAGTACGAGATCCAAAACAAAAATTGTTTCTTTTTTTAAATATGCAAGTGTAATCAAGCGAGGGACTCTTTTCAATCAAGAATTGGGACACAAACAGTGGTAATGAGAACTCCTGCCATTGCTGATTTCACTAGGCAGAAATTGGTGCAGAATGATATCAATCAGCAACATCCAGGTACTGGAATCTCCTGAATGGATCACCGCCATTCCAGAGCTCCTTCCCAGATGGTTCTCCATCAGTTTTGATGTAGTCCTTTGCTGGAGACGACTTGTCCAAACAAGCAACAGCTCTCTGATGTACAAGCTTGTGCAGATAGTGCGAAGACGATTTCGCAATATTTTGAAATACTGCTTAGAATCACATGAAGTATTGAGGAACACAATTGTGGCAGTTGAATCCCTCCAAACAAGGAGTCAGTGATGCAGTTCAGTGATGCCAAATGCATCTTCATGTTATCTTTGACCGTCTTGCTTGTGATGAGCACCATATTCATGAACAGAACACAGACTGAACAAAAGGAACTGTTCAGCGATACAGACATGACTGCCACATTACCGGATATCATTTTAAAGAATTGCTTGTAAGTATTTGTACGTTTTGGAGAAAGTGCTACAGTTTAAAGCCACCATGGGATCAGGCATAACATCAGGTGAGTGCAATGAACTAAACTTTGTTTGTAAAATCAGCCTGTGGACTGTCTCTCACTGGCTTTACAATCCAACGGAAACCATCATTTACACCATCATTGTACCACATATTTGGTGTCTCGGTGTCGCCACAAACTCTACTTTTCCGTTTGTCACGTACCGCATTCCCCAAATCAGGTCAGACACTAACATTTACTTAGCACACATGGCAATAGCTGATCTTCTCTATCTGAGTTTTTCTACTATGTACTACATTTGGGCTTATGTTGCTTCCCCCATGACACAACATTATCCTTTCGCCAATTCAGCTGGATGTGTCAGTTACTTTATTGTTCCCTATTCTGCATATTTTGCATTGCACTGGTAACCACGGTGTCACTGGAGAGATACCTTGCCCTGTGCCATCCCATTAAACATCTGCGGCCAGCGTCGGACCTACAGAACAGTCGCAATCTGCTGGCTGGTGGGTTTGCTATTCGCCAGTTTAATGATGCCCCGGAATGCGATTCTCAAGGTGAGATGTCTGCAATGGCCTCATGATGAAAAATACGACGGATTACCTTCAGCTTTTGCATACTGTGGTCCTGTAGATCCATCATATGTACTACATTTGGGCTTATGTTGCTTCCCCCATGACACAACATTATCCTTTCGCCAATTCAGCTGGATGTGTCAGTTACTTTATTGTTCCCTATTCTGCATATTTTGCATTGCACTGGTAACCACGGTGTCACTGGAGAGATACCTTGCCCTGTGCCATCCCATTAAACATCTGCGGCCAGCGTCGGACCTACAGAACAGTCGCAATCTGCTGGCTGGTGGGTTTGCTATTCGCCAGTTTAATGATGCCCCGGAATGCGATTCTCAAGGTGAGATGTCTGCAATGGCCTCATGATGAAAAATACGACGGATTACCTTCAGCTTTTGCATACTGTGGTCCTGTAGATCCATCAATAGAATATTTCATCAACCCTTTTCTCAACGTTCCCTGGTTTATTGCAATGGCCGGAAACAGGTACATGTACGTCCGAATCATTCGCATGTTAAACAACCGCAGGGGACTGAGTGGCACATTGGGAACTGATCAGAGGGCAATTCAAGTTCGTAATCAAGTGGCTAGAATGCTGCTTGTCAACGGCATTGTGTTCTTCCTCAGTCAGACCCCGTACCCAGTCATAAACCTGACTGATTGGGTCCGTCTGTTGGGAGACATTCCAAATCCTTCCCGACAAGTCCTGGGTTCTGCTGAATGAACCATCGTCATTCCACAGCTTCTCAACAGCGTACTCAATCCATTGATCTACAGTGCCACAAATTCGCAATTCCGGGCTGCACTGGTTGAAGCATTGCAGTGCAAAAGTGGATGCAGACAGTAAGGCAACAAACCACCTTCTGGGGTTGGCACAGCATTGAACAAAACATCGACGACTCGCAGATGGTTCATCTTTACCGACTGTAGCGCCTCCCGATAACATGTCTCCATTATGTCTGCATCGCCATCAGGGACTTTTTGGCAGAGACTGATGTTAAAATTTGGTTGCTGCTTAACGCAGAATTTCATTTACATATTTCATGAGTATGGTAAAAGTCACAGACCAAAGAATAAAAAGACTTGTGATTCCATCCGCTGACTGTATCGACTACCCAAGGGAGACAGCCACAAGTTATTATATTATTAAATGGTACCCTTACAGAAAATTCAGCTTGCAGCTACAATCCCGAGCAAAACTGTTGAAACACTTCGCACACACAATTACACACCCCCCTCTTTCTACTGAAATAGTTTTGTATCAAAATTTGTATCAAAATCTGTCAGTGCTCACCTTACTGAGTTTCGGTCTGTCGTAGGGAAGATGGTTTTCCTTGGTTGCTATGATAACATGACCTTTGAACCCTTCTTGTCTTAGTGTCTCTGCACAGGTTGCTGCAGCACCGCCTGAAAAAATAACATGTGAAATCAAAACAGGCAGAAAATAATAACTTAAAATGCACAATTTACTCCTGTGAAATGCCTGTTTTTCGATGTACAATAAAAATGCTTAAATTTTGGCAAATTACTGGTGAACAAAAATTGTAAATCTAAACAACATATAGGTGGAAAAATCATGAGGACTGCCTGTAAAGCAGCAACAGCACATGTATGCCAACAAGTGTATCTCGGGGTATCTGCAGGTTTCAGCAAGTCAAATTTAAGACTTTTAAGACCATTTTAATGCTACCCTTAACGGAATTTAAGACCAATTAAACAACAAAAATATAAATCAAAAAATGACGTCATCATGACGTCACCTCAATTTTCATCTATAACACGTCCCTGTCTATATATATGCAAACTTTGAGCCCGATCGGACATTTTTTGTGTCTGATATTGGACTTACCAAAATGGACCTTTAAGTTGACGTCACGTGACACACAATGACGTCATGGTGACGTCACTCTTCGGCATACAACTTTGCTATAGGGTCTATGTCTATGCCAAGTTTGATTAAGATCTGAGGTTTTTTGATGCCCGAAGTGCCGCCGACAAAATTCGTGTACAAAGTCTATGGGATTTTGGTCAGAACTAAAAGAAGGAGGAGGAAGGAAAAAAAAATCAAAACAAAAACAAAGCCTTTTCCGACTATGGGGAAAAGCCAATGAGGTAACTGAAACCACTCAAATGAGATTTAGGCAATCATTGTATTAATTTTGACAATTTTGAAGTTCCCCACTATATCAATTAAGAATAAAGGGCATACACAGTAAAATTACTTAATATATCTTTGATATGCTTCAAAATGTTGGTAGTCAAGTAATTTTTTCCAGAGCTTTATTATACCAAATGAAAGATCCTGTCTTGCTTTTCACAGTCATACAGTTAAACTCCAGCGCTCGGATTTTGCAACAAGAGACTCATTTCTGCACAGCCGGTCAAAATGTGTTTATTACATGTTAAAAAATGTGTTGAATACATGTACATATGCTGTATTTATCAGACTATATCAAACTTACCTCCACCGATTATAAGAATAGTCTTATCAACATCTGGTGATCTGCAGGCCATGTCTTTGATGCGCTTGTGTGATTCTAAAGCCTGTAAGTGATGCAAACACCAAAATATTATTCCTTTTTAAAGTGAGGCTTCATTCTTTTTTTGTATAAACGTGCTTGTGAGGACCAAAGGGTAGTTAATAGTCCTCGGAGAAGTTTATAGACCTCGGAAAAGTGTGTGTTCAAACTCTACAGGACAGGCATTCAGAAAGTCCAAACAACAGGGAACAAGGTGGAATTGGTCCTCACAAGAATATGATGAAAGCACACTATGGCCTGTGTATGTGTGTGTTTGTGAATCCAAACCCACAGCAAATGAAACTGCAGGATCAACAATTTTTCTGATTTAAGATGATGACTGTAGAAAATCTGTACAAAAAAATTAAGACTGTTTTCAAATATTGGAAATAACTGAATGGCAGCCCTTACCCCCTCCCCTCCAACTCTTCTCCCTCCTATCCCATCCCCCTCCAAATCCAATACACCAATCATAATATCGAAAGTTAGACGGTACTTGGAGGGACAGATAGAATAACAACAGTGAATACAGCAGTAATTAAATTATTTAAATGGCTTAACTCTATCCTCTTGTAAATATTTGTGTGCATCGTCTTTTTTCAAATTGATAGTTGATTCAACTGTATTTCACCAATAGACGAATTTCACATTGACATCGAAGCCGAGGCCCGCATTGCTAAGCCAAAGTTAAGATCTTCGCAACAAAAGAGCACATCCACCCTCGATTTGGATGCCAATTTCAAATTCCTCTACTCTTTAACTTCACGTTATCAAAAGTCTGTGAGTTACACAAAGTATGCAGATCATGTATTGCACCAGTATCACGCATCCAAACTCAGAAAAAATGGGATCGACCCGATTCATTCATGATGTTTGCCATGAAATCTGCAGAAATACCGAAAGGGAACACACCACACTGGGATTTCTGCTTCTGAGCCCAAGTACCTAAAAAGTGTGTCCCAATTTTACATTACGAGTATGGGTATTGCACTGGATGTGCTGCGCATATCATACCATTATGTCCTTTGACAGGTTTAATCCCATTACTTTGCGTGTTGTGTGCAATGCTGGGGGGGGGGGGGGGGGGATAAATATAGCAGGGCAGGCACACTTTGTGAACAGTGATAGACTTCTAGTAATGCGATTTTTATGAACACTGCTCATTTTAAATTCATTAAATCAAGTCGAGTCGAGTCATTTACTGGCGATGAGTCTAGTCGAGTCGAGTCGAGTCGAGTCAAGTAAATGCGACTGTCATCTGACTTGCGTCATTACAACACTGGGTGCTTGTTGCAGCGCCCTCAATGGCTTGTGCACTGACAAGGATATCTTACCTTCTTGGTGGACTTGACGATGACATCATCGCCATCAACTCTGACCTGCAATTGATCATATTGGGAAAATTGAAATAAAAGTAATCTGTACAAGATTTGTTCAAATCTCACTGAAAACAGTTTTTTTCACCCTCTTGTTCACTGTCTTTATTTAATAGGTTGCAAGATATACTGACTGACCTCTGGAGCTCTAGACAAATTCACCTTGAAGATTTCAGGTCTAAAGGAGACGTCCAATAGTGCAGTGACATTTTGGGAGGTTTCCAATGATATTTACACTTTTACACGCAAGAACACAAAATGACATCATTAAATGAATATTCTGAATTTATATGGCCATCAAATATTGTTTTTCATTCTGTCCTCATAATGTTCGGAAGTGTGAGGTTATCTGCATAAAGAACAACTTTGTGACCATTTACTGAAAGGGGGGAGGGTACAAAAATACAAACAATACCTTTGTCCACTTAGTCTGCTATGTTCTAATCTTTGTGACAGGTGTGGCAAAGTTGGAGGAGGGGTGTTGAATTTATTTAACCCGTTGACACATAGGCCTACCTCAAACTTGGCGACACTATCAAGTCCAGGAAAGTCTTCTATGTCGCCTGTATTGGCATTGAAGCAAGCGCCATGCCACGGGCACCGTACGCGTCCATTACACAACACACCTGCATCGAACCAGACAACAGACATTGTCAGATTCAATTTCAATTCAGTTCTGTATCACATTTATTTCCATCAAAAAAAGGGTAAAGAAAGAGCTGGGTTAAAAAAGATTGTAATCGGCAAAACAATGATTAAATCATCTTAGCAAGTGAGCTCTCCAGTTGTGGAAATCAAGGGGCCCCCCCAACCACCCCGTAAAATGTTATCAATTTTTTTTAATTTTTTTTTTAGTAGAATGTCCCATGAGATCATTAAGTGTTGTGTATTCTGCTATATAGGCATTTTGTTTGAAGCTATTTTCAAAATAAACTGAGGTCACTATTTTCGAAATTTTTCAAATGTTGCTCATCCCCCCTCCTCCAAAACCTGGATATGCCATTGTTTAGGAATGATGTCACAACATGCAAATGAATTGGCCAGACGCACCTTTGATGAGAGGTGCTCCGTAGTGCGTACACTTGTGACCAATGGCACTGAACTCCCCCAGCTGCTTTATCAAGAGAGCTTTCCCTTGTCCTACTTCAACCTCACGCATCCTGACAAGATGGAAATGTTAGTAGAGGCATTGATGCTACAACTGTTGATTTTTACTCGACATGATCTGATCTGTGTGACCCATTTGGGTACTGCTTTGCAGTCCGTCGTGAATTTTTTTTCTCAAAACTGTTTAAGTCGGGGAACAGAATGGTTCCTGGTCACTTCAACATCTTCTCCCTGTGACAGGAGGGACCGGTATTGGGTAATCCATGCCGGGTAGTTTTCTGCCCATAATATGCAAATTAGGGTTGGCATATTGATATACCCATAAATCATTGTGACAATCTTCTCTTCTGTCACGACTCAAAGAACAAAAACAATGACATTAGGAAAGGGGAATTAAAAAACTTGTTCAGTTTTTGCTTGGTGGGGCTCTGTTTAAATATTTATAAATCTTCCTACCTACTACCTACTGATATGACGGAGCTGACATTCTATATTCGTGTCAATAACCCTTAAAGGAAACATGATGCCGAAATTGCCCTTAACATATTTTATTTCATAAATAAGTTCATTTATGTGTATTAAATGTGAAATAAAAGCCAAACTGGTTCACGTC